>DWTW01001230.1:0-13123 GCA_018246275.1 Papilio slateri
ATATATATATATATATATATATATGATATGTCTGTGATATTATTCTGATCATTGATAATCATCACCAAGGTAAAAATAAACTCAGATTAAAAGTTATCTTGTTTTTTTTTCTTCCAGCCCTTCTCCCACTTTATGACGGGTCACCACAGTACGACCGTAATCCATACTGTAATAGCTTGGCTATATGTATAGTTTTTTTAATGCTGGCTGGCTGGCTGACGCCAACCCTCCTCGGACATATATATGAATTATTAGTAGATTATCGAAATAATTTACTAAAATTTCTTTTAACCATGTCCAAACAAGTTTTAAACTTGGTTCACATGGCGGGGTTCGAACCTACGACCAAGTTTTGCATGTTTCGCGGTCTGCAAAAGTAGTTCCTTCAATTTTAATTATCCGATCTTCGATTGATACTTCGATCTGTCCAATAAAGTAACAATTGTTCATTGATACTAAAATTATGAATCCTATTTCATCTTAAGTAATGTAGACTCATTTTGAAATTCAAATATTTCAATGTCAACAATAAAGAATCGATAATAATTGAAGGAAACTAGTAGAAAAGATTCTCATTGAAGTAACGTTACGTTAATAAGGACATTGATTTATTGATAATTAAGTAAAGATATAGTATTGTTTGTATGTAACTATGGAAAAACTTAAAATATAAGAACGGGATACATGCTATTCAGTTTTGTGCCATAATCCTTTAGTGTTCGCACAATGTGCAGAAAAAACTTTTCCCGAAAATATAAAATCGTGGACACACTCTAAGCGCAGCTTTGCAAATGTTTGCCTTCTTTGGCGTGCAGCTTTTTGGGAATGAAGTGTGAATGGATGTTTGTAGAAGCGCTTGCCGTATTATTATTTTTAATTTCGCGCTTTCGAATGTGCAATGGAATGAATATATTTTCTCTTAATGGACGAGTGTGAATGACTATGATTTACATTTTTATTTGAAGAATGGTTTGGAACAATTCCACGATTTTAAATACTACAAAACAAAATAACATGTAAGTGAAAAAATGTGACGTAGCGCAGTAATCTAATGATCTCACGAAGGTAGTATAGCTTCGTCGCTTGCTGCACAATCAATCACATAGACATCCAAGGCATCAGCATCAGACAGGGAGGTGAGACGGTAGTAGGTTTACATGTTATTGTGACCGGGTATTATTATAGATTAACTATCAATTATGTAACAGCACAAAATGTAAGAAACACACCTAAAATAAATAATTAATCTGTATAGTGTCCGCAATACACGTCTATTGCACAGATCTCGGTGAATGCGAGCATAATTTTCATTTTAAAAAGGCGGCCTTGTATGATACTGGCTGGCTGTCAATAAGAAGAAAGGGCAGGCAATTATGCGAGGCAATCGATACGCGCCTCGCGGCTACGTCTGTCGCTTGGTCCACAGGCAGAAGGCACGCTCTGTGTTTTATGTGCTGAGATGTCGCCGACAGATGTACGACTGCGGACAATACATGCTAAAATATTCCGACTTAAGTACACGAGGGCTAACGGTAATAGAGTTATTTTTTTATTATCTGGGTTTCCCACACATCAGATGAAACTCTCCTAAGAGGATGAAAAATATCTTATAAAGGAAAGTGGGAAATGAACAAGTCGTTTTCCTGATATTAAGTGACTGCTACCCATAAGTATCTGCAACAAGCTAGTGAATTACAGATGCGTTGTCTACCTTTAAGGGATAGAGGAAAGGATGAACACAAAAAAAAGGATATTTACATCTCCTCCCCTGTCAAATCCTCTTCCCCTTCTCATCCTTGGAAAAGATGACTAGAATTAGGTCTCCAGCGCCTCATTCTTCAGTCGAAATGCAGAAGCATACTTCTACTTCACTACTTCTTCTGTAAGGTCGTGGTATTTCCCCGGTCGAGCCGGCCCATCTGCGAAACAGATGTTGTTGTTGCTGGCTCTACCACTGTTAAATATATCTCTCCACAGGTCTTCTGTTAGATCGTAGTACCCTCGCCGAGCCAGCCTGTTGATACAATAGATAAAACTCTATATCTACTACTTTTAGACTTCATTAAAACGAAATATAGTGTTATGTTTTATAGTGATTAATTAGAGATGTAGTATTAAGTATGCTTTTTACTTACATTTTTTTTAAATCGGTTCAATACAGCACTCACCATTAAGCACTGTTTATAAACGTCGAGCAACGGGCGTGTAATGCAAAGAGGGTTAATTCCGTGACTGCCGCCCGTTTATTCAATTAACTCAATAAATAGCAGTCGCCAACATTAAAGCAATAGACATTACGATAATCGTATATTGTGATATACAATACATTTATCGCGGAAATCTTATAGAGGAAATCACGCTTTAGCACGCTAAAAGAAAAAAAAAACGTAGGTGTATGAAAGATGCGGATATCGAACGCTACCTAGAACGTCACGGCGTGCTAGAAAACAAAGAAATTGGAAAAATAATCTTTTACAGTCAAAAAATTTACAAGCTATCGTGAAATTCATTTGCTATTGGTTTTCAAGGGAATTATTTCTCTCGTAATGGGCCTGTGAAAAATTCTATCGGCACAACAAGGCGAGTAATCCAGGTACCAAATATTTGGGATTTTTAAAATCACAGCAATCGAACACAACACCCGTGGTATAACACCTAGTTATTGTAACCGTCAACAATCGGATCGTCTTCAACTATTAGTCACTCGAAAAAGGAAAAGAAATGAACAACACTAAAGAGACTGTTATATATATTTTTTAAAGTAAAAGTCTTATAAGAGTAATTAGATACAACACTTCTCTATTAATTTATAAACCACCACACACCTGTCTGTGCCCGGTATCGTACGAGTGAAATTAAATACCTTACGTTGATCATAAAAAAGTATTGTCAATGTAACTTCTGGATATTGTAGCTATCTAATGGCAGAAGGTTGATTAAAATCCGTTCAGTACTTTCAGATTTTATACAAACAAACAAATCTTTCTTTTTCATAATAATATATCTATAGATGCAAGCGCCATATCGCTTTACTAAAAAGCTGAAGGTTTAAAAACAGAAACGTGAACGAAACCTTTTTAAAATAATTACACAGGAGACATTAATTATAAAATTCTAAGTAAACTCATTAATCCACCATTCCTCATAACGTAACACGATGTTTATCTACGCCAGTGAGCTTTAATGTAAGTTATAAATATCAAATGCGTGTTGTCGTTTCATATTTTAACACTCGCTCGTATTTTATGCTATGTTGCTTTAAAAAAATATCAGTAATTTAAATTTTTCATGTTTGATAAAGTCCACAAATTAATTGCAAAGATTTTCAACATTTTCTAGTCCATGGGGGTAGAACCAAGTATCTAACTTTTATGGCACAAATCAATATCATTATCTTAAGTGATCATCGCTACAAAACAGTGGTAGAGCCCGCAACAACAACATCTATTGATCGACCAGTAAAATACCACGACTTCACAGAAGATCGAGTTGAGTGCGGTGCCGGAGGCCTAATTCTGGTCCTCTGCTCCTTATCATCTTTTTCTAATAAGGAAAGGATGGAAAGGGGAAGACTACGTCGGGGAGGATGGATAGGAAAAGGAAATATCTTTTTTCCTGTCTTTCCCCTCCTCTGTCAATTCTGTAACACATTAGCTTATTGTAGATGCCTATGGGTAGCGGTCTCTTAATATCAGGTGAACCGTTTGCTCGCATGACACCTCCTTTTATAAAAAAATAGAAGGAAAGTACATCTAATATTACTATGTATTTATATTATTACTTAAAAAGAAATCTCGTAACTCCCATTTCGCCTAAAATTCATAGTTCGTGCCATCAATTCATAAGCGAGACGTAGTTGCTCTTTAAATCAAAAGACCCTGTAACAGTATCTAATTCAATAAACAAACCGAGTTAACGTGAATGTAACAACTCAATTGAAGTTCAAAACACAATAGGTTAATTGCTTTTGAAAGTTAACAAAACGATACCCGGCGTTTAGACGCTCCCCGCACCGACCGCAATTGGATTCACGTGCCGCGCTGCCCTCCCGTATTTGAGCGGAAAATTGCTTTCATATTCGATCAATTCGTAACAGCGGCCGATGCGATCTCGTGCCTACGTCGGATAAGCTTATTACTACCGCAAATGTCCACGAAATTAATTAGTCCCGCACTGTGGATGGTTTCGAGTGCACTATTGATAGTTGGTACTGTGGTGAAAGTTAAATGCCGCAGCGATTCTTTGAAGACATCTTACATGTATTTATTCATCTAGCTTATATTTACTTTTTATTATTATAGATTATAAATTATAAATACGATTAAAATTATAAATACGAATTATATTACGAATACGATTATAAATAGATTTAAGAGAAAGTATTTACTAGGTATTATATATCGCATATATTTTTAATAAAAATATAAAATTAAAAATATAACAGAAAATAAGAAATATATTATATTAGTAAATTATTTCTTTCAACCATTCCCTCTAAGCTTAAACTTGTGTTTGGACATGGTTCAGGATAGTAGTCGAAGTCGGTGGATTCGAACCCACGACCTCATGTTTGGCAGTCCATACACTTAACCATTATGCTATTGGCGCTTATATGGATGTCATAAGTCGTAAGTAATTAAAGTAATAAATAATAGCTTTAAGTAAGTGAACTTAGTTCAACTTCTGTTTTAGATCCAGGTATGTCTTTAAAGTACGGCCAGAATAGTAAACGAGCAATTCAGCGCCAACAATAATTGTAATAAAGGTATTTATATTCTACGTTTCGTATGACAAGCGAGGTTCTGTAATCCTCGTACCCTTCCAATCTTCTCCTTCTTGTCTTTCCCTTTTCCCACTATTTCCTATGAAAATGCTTAATCAACAGTATCTATTCTAATTGTTAATAAATACCGGTAGTTGTTTGTTCGGGTTGCATTGTTTGCTCAAGTAGTTTGTTCCCCTGCTAATTTTTATTAAAAAAAATTAGACAAAACTGAAAAAAGTTACTTTGCAATTGCCTACTACTTAGATCTTGATACTTACAATATAGGTAACTAAGTTTCTGAAAAACCTTTTTTTTTTATATCTTTCTCTTTATTTACTTTTCCATACCGTCAAAAAATATATATATATTATTTGTATTTAATTTAAAATTTAAACGCAACAAGGTGATGTTACTTTCTTTTGAATTAAAAAGTTTTAATAAACTTTTTAATTCAAAACTAGCGACGATGGAAACTCTAAATATATTTAAAAAGTCTTAAAACACTTTTTTCGTGTTGGTTGAGTGAGTTATTTCCGTCGGCGAGTTTTGAAACCTTAAAAATGTTGCTGCTATTTTCGCTGGTAAAACTAAAAGTTTTCGTTCATAGAAGTTTTTGCATTATTACCAATTTTTTATATTCTCTAAATCTTTATGTATAATCAAATTTTAAATATCAAACTAAAGTTTGTAAAACTTACTAAGAAAATAATTGAGACTAAAATTTTTGTACATATTATTAATTCAGTTTGTCGGCATTTGGACTTCGATACGATACTCTGTAGGGGTTATTAAGTTTTTATTTTATAAATTTTATAAAATAATTTACTAAAAATTTTATTTGCTCGAAATTAAAAAAAATGCTTGTGACACTGTGAAGTCTTAGAATGGAGACGGAGCATGATAAAAAGAAGAATATGACCGGCCCTCCTTCCAGATAAACCAGATTGTCCCGCTTTTCCCCACATACTGTGATTGACATTGGAGAAGGTCTATGTCCAGCACTGGGCCGATACAGACTGATGACGAGGGCGAGGGTTTCATTTATTAAAAATGATAGACGTAAATTTTAAAGGGGTTAAAATAATATTTTTTTAGGGGCTCATTAGAATTCCTTTGAGGTTAATACAGGCCGTACGTAACGAGAAGGAGACGGTGATAATTCGGGTGACAACGAGCGGCTAATTGATTAACGACCTCGCCCTCGACCTCGTCTCCTCTTATTCAATTACCCTTCATTGTTTACCAAATTTTGTGAATCTTTTTTATAAAGGGATAATACAAACATCGGCAACATACAAAAAGGCTTTTTATTTTATTTTATTTATTTATTATATATATATCAGCTTAAATATAGTCAATGATTTATAAAAGCGATCGACGAATGAAGATGAGATTATTTTTTCTGAATCCGAAATCCGCTTGTTAATACATTTATAATTTTCTGTTTGTAGTCTGTTAGTTTGTGAATGATATTAATTTATTCATATTTATTCTGTGCCGGCCGCGCATTGTTTTAAGCTCACATTGTAACGCCGAGTTAACTTGTTTAGTGGACCGCTTTTGAAATTCAAAATATGAAATTGTATTTCGTGTTTACTGTTTATTGCATTTGTGAATCAGTACTTTTGTACTTGAATATGTTTTATCGTCAATAGCTTGAAGTGCATTTTTCAAATTAAGAATGCTATTAGTTTTCAATAGTACTCTGCGGTTCTTGATCTTTATTATGAGATCATTGTCACGGTTATTTTAGGGATTCATACATCTTGTAATTTGCAAAGAATAGAGGAAAAATCATGGGCAATATTTGAGCTAATACACACAAAACATTAATGAATTGTATACTTAAACCTTCTCCGTGATTCACTTCGTCTATTGGCAATAACCGTATGTAAATCCGTTCAGTAGTTTTTGCACATTCCGACAGACAGACAAACGTGGCAAGAGTAGTTTATTTTATAATAATAGTATTGGCAGGGGACGTCCCAGAAGATCTTATATCGATCAGATTAGTGACATACTAAGGAAAGGCGATATAAGGAGTACCCGTAACCGACGAGCATGCCAACACCCGTAACCACGATGCATAGATGTATGGATGGAGATGAAGCGAGAGAGGTGTACCAGGATCGCGCCAAATGGAAATCCGTGATCTCTGCCTACGCCTCTGGGTTACGGGCGTGAGCATATATATATATATAATTCATAATATTAGTTACATATAATTTCATAAGGGATGAGTATTGATGGAATATTTCTGAATGTTACTGACTTATTAGCTGTTGGCCATGTGTTCACATTCATTTGTTTCCTATTTGTCTTACTGGAAAATTTTGTGATCTGATTCCACATATAATTTAACTTAAATATGTAAAATTACCATTGCAACCAATATGAGGTTATATACATCTATCACTCCCTTTCTATTTTATGATGATTGGTTAAGTTGTTACCACATTAAAGTGAAATAAACATTCAATTACATTTGCATTTATAATTTACCCAAATGTAAGAAAAATAAAAAGCAAGGAACTCTTAACCATGGGAAAGCAACACTACAATTTATACCAATTACTATTCAATTTCCACTCAGCTTATCAAGTCTAAATTGTGTCTGTGCAGGTTACCTTTGAGATCAAATTATAATTTGATCGCAGAGAAACCAAGATTGAGCTCTTCAGTTCCACTTGGTCTACCTAGTGGAAACCAAGATCCGATGGATTACAAATGCACATATATATTATAAACATTGTTATTCTACATAAGGGGTGGCACCTCCTTTTTCCTGTAAAATATACAAGACACGTTGAAGCAAAATTTGCAATATTAATTTTTTTACAAACTATGTTATGTTAAATGATTGAAAAAAATATTACTTTAAACATATTTCTAAAAAAAATTTAGTTGTAAATATGGTCTCAAATGTCTTTCGAAATTGATGTGACTGTTCTATACCAAATATTCTATTTCTGTTGTCTAGCAGAAGTGTGCAAGTGTTAGTTATTTTAAGGACACCATAGTCTAGCGAAATTACTACGATTAGACAACATTACGCCATCAGCATGACACTAATGGGAATACTTTTTATCTTTATTTCAAAATAATAGGACAACATAATGTATCATTGTCAATATCCTCTTTTCATCATCTCCTTGCCTTTTTCCCACTTTATGTGGGGTTGGCACAACAGGTTTTCGTCTTCCACATCAACCTAACATCCATCATTTCAGTTATTACTTCATTCTTAATCATATTGCCTTTCAGCCAATCCATCATTCTTTTCTTAGGCCTCCCCCTATTGACATATCCTTCCACGTTCATATCTAAAACTCTTCTTGTGACAGGCCACTCATCCCTCCTCATAACAATCCTATACCACACTAACCTACTCCTCGATTATTCTATTACTGGTGCTACTTAATGTAAATAAAAACATATTAAACAAATTAATTTAAAAACCCAATAAACCCTATGACACTCCGGAAAAGAATACAAATCAAATAACACTTCACTCTTCAAAATTTGTCAAGCTCTTTAGGCTCCAGGAGGTCACATTGGAATGGACATGCAAAACAATTAACCACCTCTCAGAGGGGAAAAAACGAAATAAACAATTACCATTATATTTTGTATCCTAGTCTTTATTCATTTTTTTAGTTAAGTGAATCAGTCAATATGATCTGCCAGCATTCTTATTAAGCTAAAACAATTATGATATCAACATAATTACATATAGATAGAAACATGTAGGTATATTTAAAATTTCAAAATGGTACATAAGGTACATAGAAGTCTAAATGGCTGGAGCTATTGCATGAATGACTGATGATGAGACCTAGAATGTAGTCTTGTAGAATCCCGGTATAATATAGAGCTATTTATACCTTCTGTGTTTTGTCTAGTTAAAGGGGTACTGAAAGGCCTAATATCTTTTCTGTTCTCACCTACTGAGGTGGTATTAACTACCTTACCTGTCCTTTCTTTTTGCCTATATTTATAGCCAATTTTCTTGGTTGGTTTGAAGTTGATAGCATTTGTCATATGACATCAAGTGAAGTTCTTATAATTTACCTCCATATTAAATAAAATATTCAATGACAGTAGTTTGACAAGTAAAAAAGCAGCCTTGTGTGGTTGTTGTCAAACTGTTGAAGTATTGTCATAAATTATTTTTGCTGTTTTCCTTTATATTTTTAAGTGCTAAGACTTGTGGATAAATGTAGAACAATGCTTATATTAAGGGCAATTATATAATTAAAATAAATGTAACGACAGCTCGGTACTTGATACATTTATATATTATTACATAGTAGTGTGCTTTTTTATTTTAGGACTATTTCCTTATTACATGAAAAATAACTAGAGCAAGCAGGTTACCTGATCACCATCTGCAGCAATCAGACAATCTACATTTAGGAATTAATTATGTAGAAATAAAAGGAGGTAGGTATATATGAAAAGAAAGTGATTATTGGGCCTCCAGAATCCACACTCACTAGACGAAACCAGGAGCACAAATAGCTCTATTTTATGACAAGATCCAAATACCTTGTTAGTGGTTATTGTCATGGTAACAATGAAAAAACAGGTGTGATAAAAATACCTCTATCTGCAATCTGAATATCTTCCTGGCTGACAGCATTTCGGTTACCATTCAGATTCAGACATTCAAAGAGGCACCAGGCAGATTACCATTCGACTCCCGTCGAGTCAGCTTAGTTACGCAACAATTGCTGTTAATGTTGACTTTGCCATTGTGAAAGCCTAAAGCATTTCTGAAATTTTCGTAAATGTACAAAAGATGAGAAACTGCCAACTTGTGTCTTTTTATGCATGTTACACCCCTTAAAACATAACCTTCGTGGAAAAACGGAAGAGGTGTGCCAAGACTTGGAAATTTGTATATCTGTTTACCTCCTCTATTTATAATATTACATGTATTGCTTTTTTTATATCTTTTAAATGTCTTAAGTAGTTCGTTCTAAAATTATTATCTTTTGAGAGAACATCTTTATAGTGTCAATGCTTTTTAGTCATTTAATTCTTTATATCTAATCTTTTTATAAAAATCGGAGGTAACGATCGTAAAATTAACCAATTAATTGCAATATTAAACTTCTTACGTGGAGGAAAAATAAGCATAGATTTTATACATAAATATATAGGTTAATATGTTTTTATTCTCTACTCGACGGTTAAGCAAAAAAGCAAGGTAATTTAAATTATCTTGTTAAAAACTACCATATAATATTATTTATATCTGGTAACACTTACAACGTGCGAAAAACCCGCGTTTTTAGGAAGATTTTTTTTTTAACGTTTCGTGGAATTTATAATTTTTATCTGGCAACATCGGTGAAACATTTCTTATCTGTTTAGTTGTAGAAAATGTAGCCAAGGCCTTACTCGTGTTTTTATTGAATATAGTGTTTAGTTTTGTGAAGTGTACATAGTGTACTTTTAACTATTTACTTATTGTGACTGTTAGTGAAATATATTTAAGAACTCACCATGTTTTCGTCCCGAAGGGAAGTGTTACTCGCTGGAAAATACAAGATGGTTAGAAGAATAGGTGGTGGATCTTTCGGTGACATTCATTTAGCGATCAATATATCTAGCGGAGAGGTAAATTTAATAAATACATAAACATTTAAAATGCTATGTACAGCTGTAACGTGACCCCAATCATATACTTCCCGTATGTAACTCCAAACCATAATGGTTTCCATTCAATGACGCACCTTATTCGTAAATTGTAATGCAGCTATTTGCATTTCTTTGCTTGATGTTTCTTTATAAATTCTAAAGCCATGCTTCCTACATAGACTTGACGTGTCTAGCACACATTGTATTTATTTCAATGTTACGTTTCTCGAAAGTTTGTGTAAAGATTGTGAAATTAAAATGACTATCGAGAATTATTAAACACATAATTATACAATGTCTTTTGACAGTTTTTAAAATGATACTAAACATTTTTCTCACGACTTTACCTATATAAAATGATAATGGAACAAAGGCATAACCTGTATTAAGTTTGCAATGTGCACATATAAGATTTACATATTTGTTACAATGTTTCAAGATCATAAAAACATTCAGATCTGTGACCCAGAGGAGTGGTGAGACACTTAAGCTACAGACACACCTGTACATTAACAATGTCTGAATACTTTTTCTATTATATTAAAAATAAGCTTATGTTGACTATTCTCAAACAACAATATTCTTTACCTGACTGACCTAGACCCTTTCTAGGTCAGTCAGGTAAAGAATATTGTAATGTTTTTTGGATGTATATATGTATGTCCATTACCTCCTATATCCTACACAGATTGACCAATTTTATAGAGTTGGGGGTCATTAGATTCATATTTTTCCTCAGAGTGACAGAGAAATGTGATGAATGATGATAATCAGTCAATTGGAATTTTGAGTTTTTTAAATTAAGTATTACTTGTTTATAACATAATATTGGTCAACAAAAATGTTTTCTTCTCAGTAAGGCTAACAGCCTTAATATTTACCAAGCTATCTGATTTTGTATATTACATGATGACAATGATTCATTGGTATTATACTTTTACTCTGTGATGAAATGATTAAACAACTGCCTATTTGAACAATAAGACTTATAATCACAGCATTCTAAGGAAATAGCCTTTTTATAACATTTTTTCATTAACATCCACATATTGATAGGAAGTAGTTGAAATAAAAGTAATATAAAAAAACAATATTTAACCATGACTGTTATGTATTCATATAAGAGTCCACTAAGAACTCTTATAATCAAATAAAAATGTATTGTGTCAGTCATAATTCTTTTAAAAGGTTGGATTGATCCAACCTTTTAAAAGAATTATGACTGCTCTTTCAATGTTTTCAGATGAAGAACCACATTGTAGCATGATTTGTCCCTATTGGTATTTCCAAAGCATTACAACTTAGTCTTTCAAGAGAGTATACTCCTTCCTAGGTATTCATGGGTGTCAGTGATCACTATATGTTAGGTGGTATATAAAACATCCTAAGGAAAGTATTATAGAAATAGATGAAATAAATTATGTTTCTATAATGCAATTTGGGTGGAGCTTGCAATCATGAGCTCTATTATTAGTAAATGTATGTAGCAATGTACACTTGCATCTAAATGAGTTTGCTCTTGTAGGTTAATGCCACATTTTTTATCACAGCTGAGAAACAAAATTTGAAATTTTAATGTGTGTCTTTGAAAAGTTATGGATTTCTAAATGTGTACCATAAAAGTAAGCTTCTTATCTGTCAAACTTAAATCCATATATCCCAAATTTTCTTATTTCTTGCCTATTTAGAAATTCATATGGATCATTAATTTCAAAATTTGAATTGTAACCCATATAAACTGAAATCGTATTTTTTAAACTAAACAAATTTAAACTAATTGGGGTTTATCATTATTTAATCTGACATAATTTATTCTTTCAAATTGTCAATTGGTGCTATAAGCTGTAATTGAAGTGATAAATCAACCAAATGCCCAAATGGATGTAGATGATGCAAAAAGATGCTTCATAGTATAGTGCTTTCATCTCACTAGTGCATTATGCCCATCATTCTGTGTATCACATACATAGTATATACCTATTTTTTCTTGCCCTATTCCGAGTTTACGCAGGGTCGGGGCACAGTATGACCGAAATCCATACTATAATAGGTTTTGCCTATAGTTTTTTTTATGGCAGGGCATCAGGCCAACCCTGCAATACCATGTCCAATCAAGTTTTTGAAACTTGGACATGGTTCACAACAATAGTCGAATGGTGGATTCAAATCGACAACCATGTTGTGCATGTTTTGTGATCCGCAGCCTTTAACCATTAGGCTATTGGCGATTCATTCATAGATAGTATATAGTATCCCTTAGATATTGGTGGTAGTAGTAGTAGTATGGGCGCTATTTTTCCACGACTGGTGTGCATTTTGCGTAATTTGGTATAGTAAATGTTTATTACTAGTTAGTCACTCACTGCTAGCTGAGTCACCAGTTGGGACAGTGGTGTAAAAAATAATCGTAATCACAAAAGTAATGACAAAACATTCCAAACAAGAGTTGACTTCACATAATACATTGAATATAAAATTTTAAACTTACTATATTTTCTTTTGTTTATTAGCCTTCATTGCTATTTTTATCACTTATTTTTTTTTTTTCGAGATAAAAAGTATTCTGTCTTTTTTTTTGAACCCCTGACAATGTGCTTGCAAAATGTTTGTTGTGATTTATTAAGACATTAGAGTGTAACAAACAATCTTGCAATTGCATTTATAATATTAGCAAGGATTCACTTATATAGAATTAAATATTTTATATATATA
>DWTW01001231.1:0-13123 GCA_018246275.1 Papilio slateri
TAATTATTCTATAATCGTGCATTCCATTTGTTCGCATAGAAGCGACTCACCGCCGAAAATACATTTGTATTTTTGCTGCACAAATACTTTTTAATATTGGTTACTTATAAGGAATATTTTTTTCTTTATATATTAAAAAACTTCTATTTCTTCCAGTGCAAACGTCTTTTATGAAACAGTACGCCTAGTACGACTGACTCGACTACTTTTTCCATTTTCAATCCCTTTAGCTGTCTTTTCTTCTTTACTTTTATTAGCAAAATAAAGAAAAAAATAGTATGAAATATAGTTTAAAACCTTTATTTAATTTGTCAATAAATCTTGACCTGTAACATAAGATCATCTTCCTTTTCGGTGGTATCACCACCAAGTATTACGTATATGAAAACGAAAACCATACGTTCAAAACTCACAGACTTACTCACAGACACAGTCCAAAAAGGAATTAATTAATAGAATTTAAAAATTTATTAAAAAAAAATTAAATGACGGCACTTTTAAATTTATGTTAATTTTTGCTAAGTATTAAACTGTCATCAAAATAGTGCTTGATATAGCCCGATACTTCAATATAAATTGCTTAGAATTGATACAACATTTTTGCGATTATATGGGATTAATCCGACTGAAAAAATTGAAGTGTATTTTTCAGACTTTGTATGTATATATGTATGTGTATCACACATGTGTCAAGCTTGATAAATACACGTATAAAAATATGTTATTTATTTTATTTCATACCGTGTTTTTGTAGACCCCAGCTGCTTTTTTCTCCGCGCATTAATGGACAAAAAAAACGTTCTATCCTCTTTATTATAATACTATGAAACCTTTTTGGTTTTTCCCGTCAACATCTGTATAAGGACATGAGATAAATTGTAAACAACGTATACACAATCAACAATCGTTGTAGGTATATAAAGGTATTTCTAAGGACCAGTACGACTGACAGTTCCAAAGTGAATAGGCTTTTTTCCAGGTTTACTACTTCCCTCACATGTACGAAAACACAACGTTCTGTAATTGTATGTAATTTATAATAACGTGATCATTGTTACAAGCAAAGAGATTCAAACTCATTACCCGATTACAATTGATCAGACTTTGACTTTGGCTTAGTCTAAAAACATTTTGATATTTTGCGCAATATTAAATCAGTTATTATTATACCTACCAAGGCAGGTAGGTGTAATAATAACAATTAACGTAAAACGTAGGTATAAATAAATAAATAATTTTCAGAACATTGTTTGATGATTTAATTGACTTTTATAATAGACTAACTGACCCGTCAAACTTCGTTCCGTCTTTGAATTAATTAATGTTGTGTTACTTTATTAACTGTAGGAATTTTACATTAATTGCTGGAAATTTGATGATTTATTTGACAAAATACTCTGCGCATCAAACATATATAATATAGTCTACATTGAATATAAATATATATTAATATACTAATTATAGAAAAGTTATCAGATTTGTGACATACTAAAGAAAGACTATATATAAGGAGTACCCGTAACCGACGAGCATGTGTGCGTAGATATGGACGTAGATGAAGCGAGAGAGGTGTGCCAGGATCGCGCCAAATGGAAATCCTTGGTCTCTGCCTACGCCTCTGGGTTACGGGCGTGAGCGCATATTTATTTATTTTATATTAATAGAAAATTACCTAGTAACTAGTATGTATGTCTCAATACAATAATTTATTTCTACAATAAAACTTTAACGAACGTTAGCCAAATTGAGTTGTGTGGAATGTTTACAATTCACGTATTCTTTGTGTATTTCTAGCTATTATTGTTAAATTCGAGTTACAAGGAATAAGATAATGGAATTCCTCAGAACATATCCCGATACAATAAAAACTACAAAGCATGTTTCTACCTGATCCTTCGTATTATACTTTTACTTATTAGCTACCATGTAGTTCGTAACGTTCGACTTTTTAACAGGCTTTTATTAGCTCGTTTTGTATATATGTAACGGAATCCTTCTTCATAATTTTCACTAACTTGTATAAGTCCGATTGACTTGAAAATTTACACTCGTACCAAGAATCGAGTACAATACATTTTTCACAACTTTGTATTAGTCCTGTTCAGGATTATCAGAATAAAAAAAATAGTAATTTTAGATTAAGAATAATGCCATCTAGGTACAAATTTAACTAACAGTAGGTACGTTTATGTAATTAGAACTTAGTGTTTTTTTTTTCATTTGTCGATTCACTGTTACTTCAGACACGTACCTTATAAAATCGATACATTTGTAGTAATGGCTTTAGTAAATATTATATTACCAAAATATCGTTTAACAGCATGGGACCCTTAAGATATAATATAAGGGTCAAATACATAATTGGCTTCCAACTCAGATGTGTTGGAAGCCATTTATGTATTTTATTCCTTTTATAACTCCCTACGCAGTTTAATTTCTAAGATAAATATCTGTCTCTGACTTCTATTTTATATCTTTTATCTGTTAATTATCTTATTATATAAAGGGAGCAATTCTTGTATATTTCGCATATCTCCGAAACGACTCCAACGATTTGGATGACATTTTGTATTTAGGTACGGTTTTTATTTTTAAATTTATCTATATAGGTGTCTTGTCCATAGAAACATGAATTCTCACAAAAAATGATAATAATTTAAGTAAATTATTTATGTGTGCCACCTTTTAATAGGTATTTGCATTGTCTATTGTTGGATTGTTGATAACTTACTTATATCTCATCTTTTTGCTAGATGGAGCTATATTATGACATTATCCGAATAATAAATATCTATTTCTAGAAAACACGATCTTACGAACGTTGGTTTACAGCTAATAAGAACAATGCAACAAAAAAGATATTGCGAAAGTAATTTTACAGGTGTAAAGCTTTTTTAAATAATTACATGAAAGTACTTTCATTTTTACTATTTAACAACATCAGTAATAATCCGCGAATCAGTCCATAATTGTTCCACATTGAATCAAAAACAAATTAAATTTATACACATTCGAGCAATAACTCGACGAGGGCCAGGTCAAAGCAAACATAATTTGTTAGCGTAAATGCAAAGAAAAAACGAAGGGAAATTAAACACAAA
This sequence comes from Papilio slateri, assembly GCA_018246275.1. Classification (NCBI taxonomy): domain Eukaryota; kingdom Metazoa; phylum Arthropoda; class Insecta; order Lepidoptera; family Papilionidae; genus Papilio; species Papilio slateri. The sequence continues at coordinate 3,102 of DWTW01001231.1, forward strand.
AGTGTACCGAATGTCAAAGCGTATACCTTTTCTGTAGGTCTGCTTGAGGGGCCATGAGGGGTACGGGACATCACTGTGTCGGTCTCGTTAGCCCCCATTCATCCCCTCGTTTCCGCGGACTTTAGGAACTGCGGGGTTTTTGTCGCCCGTTCGACTGTGGCCTCTTATTCACGGCCGGCTCGGCCGCGCCAGCCGACGCCGGTTCCACTTTTATGGCTGCACGATTATTTTCACCGCCTTAACGAGCTTCATACTATCATCCCATCTAGACGTAAAGTCAAAGTACTTGCTTGTTATCGTGTGTCACCTAACAAACTAAAATTCGTGGATTTTCTCTATTAAAACATAGATATCATAACAATTATTGAGTATTATTTGCGTTAATAGTGTACAACATTTTTAAAAATATAATATGTGTAGTTACTTGTTTTGTATATCAATTAAAAAATACACAAAAGGGTAGACACATAGAGCGATGACAGACAAGGTAATACTGGTTGGCCTTGAGCAGAAATATTTTATACAAGAACATCCTCATTTCTGAATTTTAAACAGGTTAACCGTCGCCTGTAACGAAAGCACCTACGCTTTCAAATGTATTATACTTCTTGAATTATATTTAACTTAAATTTAAACTTTCGTTAAATTATAATTTAAACAATACATGGCAACATCTATTTGACTTCTAGCATGTGACTCACGTTATTCTTAATACGTTAGGACTGACAATATTTAAATTACAACTTAATCCAATAAAATGTGTTTCATAGTCAGTTAAATTCAGTTCGGCCAGTTATAGATCGCTACCAATTTTTAACTGACAATTGGAATTATTATAATTTTACATAATTAATTGCACATAAACACACCATGCCAAAGCCATTAATCACTGCTACAATTTTTCCAGAAAATATAAATAGTTTGTTGTCATTTTATACCCAAAATAATTACAAAAGCATTGTTACAGCAATAATATTATAATAACAATAGGTGATTACGCAAATAAATTCAAGCTAAAATGCCAAATAAAGCAACCTAAATTCCAGCGAAAAACAATGTCAAAAATTCCAGAATTCCTTTGAGGCATATGACACGATCAAAGGTGCCTCTCCTTTTTGTTGAAGCGAGTCAAAGATTACGTTCAACACAAAAGTTTTCTTTGATGACTCAAAGGTCTCAGGTAGTTCGTTTTTTTCTTTCCTCACAAAGAATCGCAGCCGCAAGGTACATGATAATGAATCTTTTAAATTGGCTTTAAGCTTTGGATTTGTACAGATACTGCATCATTTGAACGTCCAAATGACCATCTAATACAACTAATTCTTTATTGTTTCAGAAACGGTCAAGAAATATTCAATACGACTTGGTCGTGTTGTGAATAATAACACTATATTTTTTGTTATCCTTCGTTGTCCTCTAACTTTAAAATATGTATAATTGTTTCTTATCTACTAAATGTTCATTTCTTACGTGATGTTATGTCTGAGCGCTTCTCGTGAATACAAAACGTTGTTAAGTGTTAAAACCATTATGTGTATACGAAGTGGAGAACGTTGTTACTTATTCGCAATAGATGTATTTAAGTTAGTTTTATGTTAAATTACGTTAGTTCCGATCGCGCAGTGCTTTTTTAGTCTTAAATGATCATTTCAATCAATACCATACATTTAATATAATTTTAAAAATATTTAATAGCATATATTATACAACAGAGCCGTGATAGCTACGTACAAGCACAGTAAGTGGCTCAGTGGTTTTGATTTTCAATACCAAATAACATGGAATTATCAGTTTTATGGTTGATTGTTAGCAGTTTTAATTGCTACATTATTCCGTACAAAACTAATGTGGGGATGACCGTCCCGTATTATCTAACTCTAGAGGAAGAACTCTCTCTAAGGGTTCGACAATAACATATTTATGCTAATTTTATTACGCAGAAGTATACCTACTATATTCTGCAGAAACAATGTATAGAATGCGAATTTCAATTTAGAATGATGATAGTTGCCAGGAATTTGGATTTACCCAGAATTTAAGACGGAACATACTACCCAAATGATTAATGTTTTGAATTAATATAGTACTAGGTATAATTTGGATAATGGATTCCATGGAAATATTTGCTGTGAAATAACACTCAAGTAAAGTGTATTTAGTGCAATGTCCATTTGGGTATTAGGAAATCGATATCTCATTACTGAGCGTCTGCAAACAGGCACCCTGTTCTAGAGGATACGACTTCGGTTGGCATTTAAATTATTACAACTTTCATGAGACGTTATTAACAAAATAACTAAAACGGTTAAACTCACGTGTGTTTGTGTTTTAAGTGGGATCAGTTCGCGGTCGAACCGCTTAACTGACCCCACTCACCTTGACACCCTCCGATAGGTCCGAATCTAGTCGGTACCTACACCGATTGAACGAGCATTTAGCGGTTTTAATTATTTAGATACGAGATCGGTTCTCAATGGAATACTATTGTAAACGTGCCATAAAGTAAAACGAAGGCAAAATTAAAATGCAAGTACATATACTTCAAGACCTCTACAGGTGGATGTGATCAAAGTAGACTTTTTTTTGTTGGTAAGCAGTACTCTTCCAATGCAAACTCAGCAAGCTAGCGGAACGTGGATACTATCTTATATGATTACGATGCTCCTCCTAAGAGTCCTTGAGGTAAATAACTTAAAGCCCGTATAAAACGCTCTGAAGTTCCGACAATTACTAACCAAGTCAATGTCAAGTCAAATATCATACAATGAACATCACAATATATCTACATATTTCTATCTTAAATTGACATCATTGACTTTTTAAAACAACTAACCAGTAACAAAGTCAATTTCTGGAACTAACATTTGTGATCTTTACAATCTTTTGACTGGGATAGGATTATAAACTGGGACAAGTAACATAGTAAGTGGACTAAGTCTCGTAGCATTGTAAAGTACATATGTGTGCCACATTCCGACTTTCCTATCGTATCAGTAAGTCGTTTTTCGGTATCGTCAATATTATGAATTTACATTTATAACATTAGCATAAATGTATGTATTTGGATTTAGATAGTCTTTATTTTTAACATTCACCTTCGGTTACATATTTGTAAATGTCAACGGAAATATTCAAATGAATCACTCGCAACATTTTCGACCTCATGTGATGAATAATTTATAAGTTTATAAATCTGTAACATTCGTTTTAACATTAAGATTTTAGGAAAACTACCTTTTTAATAAAACTATATAAATAGAAGTCTTAATGCCCATAGTTCTTTACTTTTGAAAAAGGTGACGAATGAGCACCGTCTCATCTAATTTTATGTGGTGACATGTGCCCATGAACACCACAACTCCGCAAGATAAGAAGAGTTGCAGATGCTTTGCCGACCTTTGAGAAAAGATTACGAATGAAGTACTCTTCGCTAAAAGATAATATTACTAAAAATTTTATTTGCCACTAAATATGAGACTCGTTATATTGCGATTTCTATAAAACATTTTTCATTTGTGCTTATAAAAATATATTTAGGTAATAATTTACCTGTCCTTATTATATACAAAAATGAAATAAGGCCTCTAATTTTATATTAAAAAGCTGCGTCGACGACCGGAGCTCGAAGGTCTGGCTGAGAAATTACTTTTTTATGTAGTTTAGTCGAGAAATTGTTTCGTTCTCACCCTGTTAAATATTTGTAAACATAAAATTTAAAATAATGATAAAAATGGCTAATGATAAATTCCGAACCGATGGTATGATGATAATCTTGTGCGGCAGAGCGAACACGGCACTCTTTAATTCGTATTTTAAATGACTTCCTCTATGACGTCATAACGTTATGCCAACAGCTACTATTATAACATTGTATTCTTCATTCATTCTGGTCGCTAGGTGTTCTTTAAAAGTTATCGCGTGTTGGAATCTCAATTTGATTTCGTAAATAAATTGCCACTTTTTTAACCGACTGACCCAAAAGGAGCGTAATGTTTTTCACGCGTATGTAAGAGTATGTCCACATATATATGTCCGTTCCATTATGACCTTCTGTGGTCTAAACGGTTTGATCGATTTTGAATAGTGAAGTGTCAAAGATTAGTATTATTCCCTGGATTGCCATAAACCATACGACTTCAGCATAAAACCCGCCCTAAATATTTTTAAATCATTTCTTGCCAATAAGCGTATCGGTCCTGAGTTCGGCAAGAGGCTGTCCCTATTATGGTAGACAGTAAAAAAGCACTCTGCAATAAATCAAATAAACAAGCAGTGAACTGCCAATTTCTGTACTATCTCCGTCGATAAAATTAATACATATTAACAATAATTTACGTGTCATTAAAATAAGGCTTATTATTCAGCAATTTCGTTTAAGAGGAATTAATAAATAATTATCATAGAATAAATTATATAATAATAATTAGGCAACATTAATGTTTAAAGACTTGTTTATGATTAACGATTAATTAGCTAAAGAATGGAAAGTGGCACCTATCAAGTTTTAGTAATTAAAGTATTAAGTCAGTTTGAGATTTTTATTGTCAGACTCGGAAATAAATGTATATGAATGAATATTGATTATCCATAATAAATTTACACTCTTATATTGTATACAAATTTGTATTAAATTAGTCATACTTCTTAGTATAAGAATATAAAACCAATTCTCACTTTTACCATCACACAAAAGTATTCCACGGCTCACGCCTATTATCTCGAGAACACAAAATGGCGGCGCAAAAACCGCGAAAATCGACAAGCGGATGCCACATGATTGCCGTATTGGAATAATAATGCGGATATAAGTGTGTCGGCTTCGATTCCCCCGTTTGTAACAGACTTAAGCCAACGAACGGTTTATTACGAACGCTATATTAACTTTAACATTAAAATTACTGTTTCTTTTATTATGAACTGTTATCTATACCGATTTATTTTAAAAATAAATAAGGTCGTGAAGATATTTGCAGCTTAGATCATCCTCTATTAACAGGGACGCAATCTGGTCAAGGTTATTGATGGGCCAAATCCGTCAGTAAGCGTATGTACATCGGTTAATGATATTTTGCGATTGTGTGAATGTTTTACAGTTTCGCCATTGGAGTAGACTCGGATAGTGGTAGTTATTCATCATTTTCATTGTTACATTTCACAGAAAAATACTTTTTTCTTGATTTTGAAATTTGAACAAATCGAATCTCGGACCATCTGTTTAACGAATAGTTACCGGTTAGTACACCAATCGTTCAGCTATACCGATGTACAGATAACAACTACGTGAATTAGTCACCTTGACTTCTATTCACACTTATTTTTTGAAATTGAAACGATAACATAGTTCTTTAATGTATAGGGTTAGTTGACCGTTAACACGGTCCTTCTTACTGTATTAGGAAGCACTTGGCCAATTGTTATTTGTGTCATGTCGCGTGCCTGAGGCGAGAGCGCACCGGCTAACGGTGTCGGTTCAATGAACGAAAAGTGACGCCACTAATGATACTATCGACACCTGTTATCGACTAGGAAAGTATGTTATCGATACGCGACCATATGTGTATTTGGGACATCCCCTAATTCGATTTAGGCTTACAGATAGATGTTTACAGTAACGCATAGTGGGGAGAAACCAGCAATCGGTTCAATCATGACATCTGACATTGTAGTGGTAACGACAAATCTTTTAATTCAAGAAACATTGATGATTAGAAAAATTAGAAAGTTATCAGGTAAAATAAAAAAAATGAAATAACAATGTGACCGTATTTTAAAATAGGCAAGACCAATATTTCCGTATGTGTGAAAAAGAACATGGAGAGAAGAAGAGAGTTAACCTCTCATATGAAAAGTCGTATTAGATACACCATTTAGAACTCAAGACCGGCTGCACAGAATCTTTGATTTATTGAATTTGTCTCCGCCCCGAATATCAGAATAACTATTAAAATTATGAAAAATTCACGACAAAGTATCAAGAAAATGAATGCATTTTCTTGATATTTTTGGAAAGGAAATGTCCTCATACATTTTTCAAATGTGACGTTATCTCTGATGAAATGACAGATATTACAAAGAGTATGTAATTATAAACCCTGACTTATAGAACGAATATATAAGAATATCGTATATATCAGGATGCTTCAATTAAATTAATCGATCCTAAATAGAAATGTACAAATTTCAAAAACATAGGGTGGAGTGTATAAAATTGCTAAGTTTAGTAACTATTCTTTTTATTTCTTAGTACAACAAAAGCTTCTTTTCTTCAAATTCAAATTATAAAAAATAAGCATTTGTATGAAAATGTATACAGTAGTTTTAACCAAAAAGACAATATTATTACATTAAGTTTTTGTTGGCCGAGAGAATATTTCAGACGTCAAAGCAAATCCGGCTTGACGCAGTACGTTGCTGAAAACATTTTAATATCCAGTAGCTACATAGAGCGACGTCGTCTTTGCTATTAACTGCGATGTATTCTTGCTTATTCCTTTAGATTTTACTTTAATACAATTATTTTTTTGTACTAACTTAACATTTTAACTTACCTTGCCTTGAAATACTTGTGTCTAGTTTTTCAACTATAACAATTACTTAATTCTCGATTCCAATCACTATCTGCCTTATGTCCTTTATTTCCATTTCAAAGGTAACAGATTCGCTAAAAAAAGGCAATTGCTATATGTGTCTTTTCCAATTATATTAAAAAGGTAAGATATGTTATTAACATATTAAATCCTGGCTTCTAGTGTCTGACATCACATATTTGAATTTCGATATTATATGTTAAAAATATGTCAATGTTTTATTACAAACGAACAAATATTTCCTATTTATAATATTAGTATAGATATATTAATTTTCACTGCTAGTTGACTCTCCAAAAATAAAAAATGACATATTAACACATTTTGTTAACATTTTGCCATGACAACTCTACCAAATTCTATCCTTATTCAATATCAATCCCTATTGAAGAGAATCATCGTTTCGTGAAACTCTGATGCGATTATTTTCACCACTAAAAATACTTACTATGGGCAGGTTTACACAACTAGTTTCCAAGTGTCGACATCCCATTTTCTAACGGCATTTTTTTCCACTCGTTCCGAGTTGATCAAGACAAGATCTTCTTATACTTCAGTGTAAGGAGTGAAAATGCTGCCACCGTTTTCTAATATCGACTTTGTTCGAAAGATATATTTTTTGTATTATAGAAATGAAAGGTTTTTGCAACTTAACTTCTAAATTATAATTCTATTATACTTTGAACAGTGAAAGGTTTTCGTTCATAAAGAATGTACGAGTGATAACTTTCTCCGTGAGTGTAAAAATAACGATGACGCCTCTATTAACACACTCAACAATTCAAAGAAAGCATAATTTAAATGTCTCATTATTGCAAAACGTTTTATCCATCTCGGAGTAGGTGAAAATTACCCACTAACCGTCCCAGAGCCTTAGACCTAACTCGCTAAGGCGCGACCTACTTAAATGACTTAGGAACTTACTTAAATCTTATTAAGTGTTAAGTCAATCAAACGCAGAAAATTTAATAACATGTTCACTATCCAACAGCATAGCTATTGTAGTGCCGATAATCGTTGATTCAATACTCAGGATAACCCTTTATCACGCTTAGGACAGCAAAACTATGAATGGCGAATTCGGATTTTGTGAACATTATATTTATTAATGCGTACACTAAGCCTGTGGGGTTTGGCTTTTAACTATGTGAACAATATTCACATTGCCAATAAAATCAAAGTTGGGCCAAAATAAATCAACCAAAGTGCAAACAATTAATCTATGACAGGGCATAGTAAAGAAATTATTTTAAAATGATACCACTTCCTTCCAGCCATTACCGTACACGGTGACTCTTTCACTTCGAAATGAAGTATGAATATTGAAAGCGCGTCCGCCGCCATAATGGAAGTTGAAGATAGAAAAAGGCACTAACTGTAAAACAGTCAACGAACGAATGACACTGACAATGAGAAGGCGCGTTCCATTTCAGGTGGCGTCACGTATGCCGCGCGTACGTGGACAGTTTGCTGGGACCGACCTAAGCAGGGCACGTTCCGACTTTCCAACGCATCAAACAAATGATCCGCAAATATCTGTTACGCTCCAAATGTGGTTTCATTTCCATATTTTTTTCTGTAGATTTACCATCTAAATATGTCGTTAGATCATAAAATTACCAGTCATGAATCATAACTCTACAGTTTGACATCTATATTTCAATCCTGATATATTTTACATGGAAAAATGTAGTATCCGACATCGATGGCGTACTGACTTCCGCCATTTTGTGTTCTGCAATCTAGCGCGAAAGCATTCCGTTACACACAGTGAACAAGCTTCGCTCGCTTCGACCAATGCTTCGAAATATTTGGTTCATTAAATATGGCGTAATAACGACTTCAATGGCTGTGTTAATTCTTAAATCAAGATCGTAAAAATTGTATCCATTGAACCGAAAAGAAATGTATTATTTAATCTAAATTTTCTAACATAGAAGTTAATTAAAACATTTAATAACTATTTTGTAAACAGAATATGAAACTGGTTGTTTTAGTATTTATAATTAAGTTTATTAAATCATACCTCCTGTTATTACAACAGAAATGGATTCGAAAGTGTTTTAAAATTTAAAAAGCACACAGATTGAGCCAAGCTGACGCGCGATTTGCATACAAGTATACGCAACACTGCCCAAAATCCATTTATCTTAATACATGTGTAGCAACCGACGAATCGCACTGAATTTCTAAACCGCTTGCGTTTTGCACCCGCGACCAAACGTTACGTAGAATGATATTAAGAAAACAGATTGTCGTTGAACAGTTACCGCGGTACTCCTGAACTGGGCCAGAGACGTAGCACTTCTAGCGTAAACCCATAAAGCACTAGTAACAATAAAATGTAATTAGTTATAAAGCTCTTCACAATGGCTTTCAATGTCTGTCACAACGTATCGCTTTCTACTACACAACGAATCGACGTTTAGATAAACAAACACATTTGTTAGTATTCATAGAAAGACTGATTAGTTTATCGCGCATTTCGAGACGTTCAAACATTGCGTAAAGAAAAAGTGAAGGCTCTCACTTTCTTCGAAATACAAGTCAAATTCAAGCCCACGCTATGTTTGATGTGAAAGTGAATATTCGATAACCGGCGGTCAAATCCGAACGACCGTTCTGTAATTAATGCCTACTAGTTATAGTATTTTCAGTCAACTTTCCCATGAATGTCGAGTTTCACGATTCCAATGTATTACTTTAAAAATGAAATACATGTTTTTTTTAATTCGTTTTAGATGTATAGATAGTGTGTAGTTTTTTACACTAAAAAGAAACCAATACTCGAAAAGTTGGGAAATAGATAGATAGAATTATAAATATATGTTTATTTAGCAGAGGTCATAAATGAATAACACCAATGAAAATGACAGCGTTTTGAATAATCAAGATTTTTTTTTAATAATTATAATCAAGAAACATTTTATGAAAAAATGTATATTGCCGTATTCCTTTTGAAATACCCAATTTAAGATTCATTTTTATTACGAGTGTAATGATGCATATTTATTAAAAATAATATAAGTTAAAATAAAAAAAGTTTAAAATAATAAAAGTTCTTTTATATAGCAATTTTATGTTGACTGTTGCCTCTTTTTTAAATAGGTTCATTAGTAAATTTCTAAAGACTTTATATTAATACATGTTCCTCAATGCATCTTACAGAATTAATAACTAACGAGGAAATCGTTTTTAAATTAATATTAAAGACATTATACGTTAATGGATTAGTTACTTATATAAGTACAGATTTATTTATTGAATCATTAGTATTGTTTTATGAAGACAAGATAACCTATGCACGTGTTTTTCAAGAGCAACTTGATTTTTAACTTCATTGATAAAAGGATCGAGGCACAAAAAACGAAGGTAAAATATTATAATTCATATTTTAACTGACATAAATGACTAAAGCGGTGATAGTTCAGTAGC
>DWTW01001232.1:0-13115 GCA_018246275.1 Papilio slateri
GCCAAAAGCTATTACAGTATGGACTTCGGTCGTGCTGAACCGACCCCACATAAAGTGGGAAAAGGTCAGGAAGAAAAAAATTCTGCTGATTTGCCGCCTTTTTAAGAAAAATAAAGAATGGCTCGTTGATCTCGTCTATTTCACTCTGTTACCTTGTTAAATAAAGCTTGAATAGCTCATTCCATACAAAGTCGCCAATCGCCATTGCCGGCGTGGTCTTAGTCGATTTATGCGACAGTACAAATGAGACCTTATGGCGGGGCTTCATTACGTGTGCTGTTTGGAAGCGAACGCCTAATGCAATTTCCATTAATTATTCCTTCTCACAACATAAAATCATTTATTCAATTTCCATCACGCGTTAATTGAGTAATTCGGTCCTGTTGTTTTACACAATTTATAATTCGAAAATCAATAGTATTTAAGCGAAATATTTTTACATATAGGAATATACGAAAAATGATTAATAAACTCATTTGGGCAAGTTACTACACAGAATTTAGGTGATCGCTGCCTTCTAAGGACATGCAAAGTACCAGCAGGGTAATATAAATTTAGTGAAAAACGTAAAAAAAAGGAAAAGAAGGTGAAGGTGAAGAAGGTATCCTACGAAGTATAAGAAAATAGTGATAAACTTTTACTATTCACCACAATATTATCGTCACTTTTAAAATATTTACGTTAAAAATTATAAATTTAAATAATGTATAAAAACGTCTTTATGTTATTTCTAAATAATCTAGTGTGTAAGGGTTATATTGAATTGAAATAAATACGTACAGACTTTCCTGAAAGAGCTTACTTATTCACGAGTACTCGCATTTCGTCTCATGTTATATAAAAGCTGTTATGAATTTCAATTTTCTTTGTAACATCTTAGACCATTTTAGTCATATTATATATTTCTCTATTTTTTTCAGATATCGATTTAAAAATCATGTGCACTACGACTGCACTGTTTATATATTAAATTATTTATAAGCCCTCTCGCCCGTTACCAGCACCTACCCAGACGGGTAGACAGAAATTACGGATTTTTATTTGGTACAGTCAATTCTATAATCGATTATTGATCGATAATCGATTTATTCTTTGAGATCTACGTCGCACCAACAACTGTCAAATCGAGTTGTCAAACGATGTGACGTCATTACAGTGTATACGCTCCATTACACTGTTCTGTGTTACCAACACGTTAACTGCACTACACACGTAGATGCTTCCACATATAAACGAATTATCGATCATAGACGCGTTACGTTCATAGACAATATGATTAGTTGCCAAGGCATTGTCGTGTTAAACTAGCAACCGATTAACTATATTACGACAACGACATAGAGCACAAACGAATAACGTTTAATCTTTGGCAGGCACAGATGTTTTGTAAATTATATAATCTGTATTAAAATGAATAGGTCTACTCGAGAGGGAAAATACCAGGAAGGAATATATAGAATATAGCCGAAGAGATACAAGCTGACTTTTTGTCCAGTGAACTAGGTTTCAAAGGTCCAACTTCTCATCTCCACTCCTCCTAATGGTATCTGCAACTATTGCACGTCTTTACAAGGTTTATTAAAAACTGTTCACATAAAATTAGTTGCATTGTTTTCGTTTTTTTTTATATGAGAAGGGGGCAAACGAGCAGCGGGAACGCCAAAGCGATCATCGCCGCCCATGGACATCTGCAACACCCGTTTCTCGTTTTACGCCAAAAAAATCGAAAAACCTTCGGTTAGGAGGTTCCCTCCAGTGATCAATCATAACAAATAGACGTTGTAACCTCTCCATCAAGAAATTATTATAAAAATATTGGAAGTCGGGAGAAGCATGCACCATATTATGACATTATCTGCGGCAGTGTAACCTCGGTCTAATATACATTACGCTTCGCATCTATGAAGCTATTATTGGATCGTATTATTTTGATATCGCGCGTAAGTTCACACTTTATGTTTTCCTTTTCCGCCGATACGCGCTCGTTCGTAGCTACAAACGTATATGTAATGTGATATTGAATTATAGAAAGACTAATATCATTTGTGTAGACATTAGTGCGTCACGTAGTTTAACCATTACGGAGCCCGCAACAACAACATCTGTTTCGTCTGATGAGCGAGGTGCTACAGGCCTAATTCTAGTCCTTTTCCCCTTCCCACCCTTTTCTAATAGGGAAAGGATTCGAAGGGGAAGAGTATTTGATAGGGGAGGGGATGGGTAGGAAAACGTAATATCCTTTTTTTTGTTTATCCCCTCCTCTTCTCCATTAAAGGTAGGCAAGGCATCTACGACTCATTTGCTTGTTGCGGATGCCTATGATATATAGCTATAGATATATAGCTGTCATTAACCATCAGGTAAACCGCTTGCTCGTTTGCCACCTTCTTCTCGTCGTTCGATATAATTGTTCCTTATAATTTCGATAATAGTATTGTATTTGCCATCAAGTTACGGATCTCGAGTCAACAATACTAGAGCCAGCACAATATCCGGTTCAACCGAGAAAGTACAACGACCAAAGAGTACAGGCGTAAAGAAAAGGTATTTATATTTATGCCAACGAGATGACATTAAAATTTTAATGTACTTGTAAGCTGCCATCGAATATCCGATGTGTCGATCACGTTAACTCGTTATACACCCAGTTTAGAATACAATTGTGACCAAGATTAGTTCTGACGAACTTAATTTGAAAAATATGTTGTTATGGGTTGTATAGAGATTCAAATTTCATTAAGGATATTATTACTTAACCATGCTACGTAATACTTTAAACAAAGACAAAGAAAAAAAGGAATTAAAAACCAAGACCGTTTAGTTAGTGTTATCTCGCATATTGTGAATACTGTGAAACTACTCTTCCAAGCAAAGGCTCCTTGAATACACTAGTGTTAATGATTTTTTTACTTTCAAAACCTCCTACAGGTCTAGTATAATTTGACAAACTTTTCTTCCTTTTATAAACAACGATAAAGCTCCTAAAACTTGTACAACAGCCTATTCCTTTTTCAAATCATTAACGATTTCAATAAACTTTACGTTCTAACCCAAGGTACGAAATAGTCCGACAATTAGGCAAAACCGAAGTAATCCTTAAAGGTGTTCGCAACAAAGTACTCCAGCACAATACGAGCAGCTCCCCGCGTCACCGGGTTGTTTATGAACCTGTTATAGAAACAATTTATTATTCACACAACTTTGGTACCTCAGCTCGCAGTAAAGTAACAAGTTCTCCCCCTATACTCTGCACTGGTGTCGACGTCACAGAGCAGAAACATCAGAGACACTATTTGATTTGTTCTACAACTAATATACGCTAATCTAATTACTATATAATCTAATATTCCTTGTAAACGGTGTATGGTAACTAACCTAACCTAACATAGTGAAACATTTTTATATTCATCGGATTTAAATATTCATCGGACGTTATTGCGCTTCTTCACAATAATAAGAGATGGACGAAATCAGTAGTTCGAGCATGTTGAAAGTGTAAATAGATTGACTAGGAAAATTATGTTTCTTCTTAAATCAACCAAATTAGATGCATACTGAAGAAAGACGCTATTAATTGAACCCTTAACTGGCGAGCATGTACGAGTACATGTAGGAATGTAGAACCCGGAATAGCTTGGGTTATGATTGTAGCTGGTTATTTATTTATAAAACAAAAGTACTGGGAAGTGTAAAAATACAATAATAAATATAAGTTTAAAAACTTACGCAAAGCTCTCGTACAAAGGTACGTATCATTATTATCAACTAGGTGGCGTTGTACTTAATCTTAAAATAAATAATGATAATGATGATCCTGGTCAAAGCTAAGTTATGAAAAATGTATTGTCATCGGTCCTTAATGACTTATGCAGAGTTCCCATTTAACTTAACGCTTTGAAGTGGAGTAAAGTCTAGCCAGCGAAGCTAATATAAGCATGTTAAAACAAAAATAATACGTTATTTTTAAAGCAATAGAAGCTGTTGTTATAGAGGCTATGCGCTCATTAGCGTGGGCAACGAGCCCAAATAATAATGGGCGACACGGCGCTGTTGAACCTGTATTCGACTAATTATCGCGACGGCGTACAGCGTAACTTGAACCCAACTAATTATTGATAGTGGGTGTGAAGTAGTCTGAATATATTTCAATTAAAAATTCTTTGTGATGTCATGCGATACTTGGAATACTTGGATAATACATTTTTATTCGAACATTTCTTATAGGCAGACTCTCTAAGTTAATAGCACCTATTTGTGCTGCCAGTTTGAAATATTAAATGACTCCTCGTCGTCGAACGTCGTAAATTATTGCAACAACCGGACAAATCATCATTAGATATTTCTATCATCTGTAGACGACGAGTGTAGTCTGCAAGTTGAATAACTTGTGTTTGTACTTTTACGATTCGTCTAGAGAATAAGATAAACCTCCTTATCTACATTTCTTTTTCTTTACTATGTGGTCCTTTTCCCTATAAAGCTAGCAACGCATTTACAACTCTTCTAATGGATGTGTCTTTATTGCAAACGTTGATCGCTCCAAATCAAGTAAGCTAACTCGTTTGCCTATCTCTTCCTTAAAAACAAAACACAAATATAATATAGATTTAACTAAGAATCTTCGAACTGTTAAACGTCAGATAACGAAGCCTCGAATCGTAAACAGCAACGATGCTGAGATGAAAGTAACCATCGGATCGATCTTAAGTGTAATGATTGAATTTACATAAAATACAGCGAGATGCAAATTCGATACTTTGCTCCACTTCGTTATTCTTCCTTAACACCTTGTTTATGGATATAGGGTCGACGGAATGTTCTTTGCCTCGCGAAATGGAATGATGTATTCGAAGCTTTATCAAAATGAGATTCTTAAGGTGAAAAAAGCTTTTATGTCATTGGGAAATACTAAAGAAAAGAGTAGATATATGTCTGTATTTGGGGAAAAAGACAAATAGAATTGAATTCCCGGGAACACATAAATCAATCTATACCATAGTCCAACTTCTATCCTATAAAATGGAAGAAATAAGTAAATGGGCAAAAATCCCTAGGGTACGGACAACCATCAGCCTTTATGTAGGATCGTATAAGGAAAAGCTAAGGGGCAGATCGGAAGGTAAAGGATTCAACACCTGTGAGACTCTGGTTTTAGTCAAACCAGCCTAAAAAAACAAAACTTTACAAAAGTCTTCCTAAAAATAAAACTTTAGAAGCTCACATAATCACGTTTGAATAAACAAATGAGGCTGCATCAAACGGAAGGGGAAGACATAAAAACTGAACTCGCGATAGCAAAGTTATGTTACAAAGAGATAGCAAACGTAACGCCGACGTAATTTATGTTCGGAGGGTCTGTGTGCAAATTATATAACATAATGGAAACATATGTATTTGTAGAACCTACATTATTACATATGTACAATGATTTTACTGACATTTTGGGAAAAAACTATAGCAAAAATTACTAAAACTTATAATGATTATAACCTACGACTATCAAATGAAGTCACAGGCTCAGCTTAGTGGTAAATCAATTAAACAAGTCAATTAATATGATCCCACTGTTTATTACGCCTTATCCCAAAAAACTACCCAATTACAGTAAAAAGATGGTTTAATTCGCAAGTTATTACCCCATTTGCAATGTGTGGAGTGACTAGGCAGATTTCTTCGATGATATAGCGATACAGGGTCTGACAAGTTTACCGCCGGCTATTAATCACCGCGCCCAGCTCGGAGGTGGTGTTGACATCTTGCCAACACACGCCGCGACGCCATTTAATTTGGCGCGCATTTTTTATAGTCTATGGAAACCATAAATCATTAAAGGGCTATGACACATTTTTTACTAATTTGTTTTTTTAGATACACGACATCGATAAGGCTACTTCCGAATTTTATAGAAATGAAATGATTAGGTTTAAGGACTGGATCAAAGGAAAAGAAACCATACGAATCATATGTCTGAGTATTTAGCAGCTATGCCGCGGGTTCTCAAATCGATTCTCAGCGGAATAATAATTTGTGTGTTCGTGTTGTTTTATCGAAAATGACAAATGTCTGTTTTCATGTCTAATCGGTTCTCGATACATGGCGATAGGTCCCTCACCTAATATGAAGAGCTAATTGTGATTGCTATCTTTTTCTATCCAATAAGGTTAATACGTGAGTTTATCAGCAATCAAGTAATTTAGGCATTACCAAAAACCTAATTCTTTTTCTTGTAAAATTCCATCTGTTATTTGTTTTCGGCAGCTGAGTTATCTGCGTTTTCGACGTACAAAATAGCACCAATTTTAAATATGTTGCCAACCAATAATTTTGATTGTAACGTCAATAAGCATAATTGAAATGTTTCGGACCTCTGAGCATTATACAAAAACTAGTGGACCATAAAGTACAAATAGTTGTTTGTTCATATAACCTTTTTAATAAAATTTGAATTCATGGATTAATAAAGTACAAATCGTGTCCAACTGGCCAGTTATTCGCAATAAAATGTCGTATATGAGATACTAATGTGACGCGAGCCCCGGCCGCCGCAAATGCGCCGCCATTACGCGGGAAAAAGGAAACTATAAACCATCCGGAGGCGCTCGATAAGCCCTAATGTGGCGTTGAGCTGTAATGCTGTTATCGGTAATGCAAATTTTATGCATTTGACACTCGAATGCAGTCCACCTTTGTTGAATAGGTGAAGTGAACATTTTATGACATCATTTAAACTATAACGGACCAACGTTCAGCGAAACAACTTCAAAAAATTCAATAGTGTTTTATCTATTGACTTTATATTTTGTTAAATCTGCAGTGTACACACTGTCAAATAAAATTCATCTTAAAGTCAATCTGTGTACCGCCGCAACTTTAAGAACATATTATCATGCTTTCGATTTTTGTTTAAAGGTAAGACCAATAATCGAATAAAAGATATATAATTAATGAGGCATAAGATAGTTTCGCAAGTAGAGAAAATGGTGCAAGCTCTTTGCGGCTCCAACTATGTCAAATCCGTAATGAGACTCGGCTAATCGCCGAGGATAGAAGGAAGATGGTTTAGAATTTTATCGCTTTTCTCCCTCTGCGACTTTACCTTGACTTCGGAGACGAAGGATAGCGTTCCCTTAATATAACCCTAGCATGTTTTCCACGATTGACGCCACGTCACGTATTTTTCATCTACTACTTGAATATGCTCCAGAGTGAAGCATAGCCATACTATTTACTTAGGCCACCTCATAATTTCCAACGAGCGCGTCTCGCAGTTTTCTCACATCAAAATATGTAAAGCATTTACTTGTTATACTTAATTATAATGCCACCTTCAAACATTAACGCAGATGTACAATAAAGGTAGTATCGGATATTTCCAGTGTAATAAAATAAGGCAATACAATTCCATTCGTTACGTATTTCGCCACAAAACATATCTCCTTTCCAGTGAATACAATGTTATACAGGTAGAGTGTATAACCGCTGAAATCTAATCTCCAATGAAAACAGACGACTATTAAAATAAATACCTGCTTTAAGGAAACGAAAAGACAAATCGCACTTATCGTGACCATCGCTTGGCTCTCAAAATATTATTGAGAAAAATCAAATAATAGCTAATCGTCTACAAAAATATTGAATGTTTGCATTTTATTCCTTGTGTTTTATGGTACTTCATTTATCAGAATTGATTTTATATGGGTTTTCAAGCAATTCAATCTGAAGAGTATAAAGTTTGTTATAGGTTAAGAAAATATTTGTAGTTAAAAAAAGAATGATACTAATTTTATTGGTATAAGAATTCAAACCAAAAATTTACAATACAAACACCTTAAAAAAATCAAAGAAAATAGAAAAATATAAGTATAATACAATAAAGATTGAAAGAAATAGAACAAAGCAACAACGAGACGCTGCTTTCCATGTTTCACTGCTCTCCCAAACCTCTTTCACCCTCGTTGTGTCGTTAGCATGCCGCATTTCAAGGGTTAAATAGCCTTTGTAGTATATTTTATTATTTGTCCTTTTTATTAATTTATATTGATTTATGATTATGTTAATGATGCATGCAAAACATTTAAAATCATGTTGTACATGGAACAAAATTGGTTATGTATTTGCAAAGTTTTATTCAAATACAAGTAATGACAAGATGATGTCGCAAAACATCGATGACGATAAAAGGCAATATCACAAGCAACATTGATGTTAAAGCATCATCAGATTTTTTAAAGAATGCAACAAATATTTACAACTAGGTAGCTTAATACACTGTACTAGTTTTACGTTTAGTTATAAAAAAATTTTTAATCGTCTTACACTTTTATAATTACTATTACACTTTTATGATTTTATATGACAGAAGCCTAGATAAATTTGTCAATACCCATAAACTTCGAGGATCCTTTTTGACTATCATCTATCATGGACAAAGTGTTAATTATTCTTAGTCTTCTACTTTTACATATTCTTTGATCTACGAACTCTTATTTACTCTTTGTTCTTTGTTTTGTTTTGTAAATAAAGTCAAAGAGAATATGTAAAACTATTATTCTACATGTTAAAATAGTAAAAAAATAAACAATACAGTAAAGAGTGAATAAATAAAATAAGCATTTCGTTTTAATAAAAACGTAAGTTTGTATTGTATGGTCACGATAATTAATGGGAAGTTGCCAAGTCCAACAGCTTACAGTTTACATATTATACAAGAAATCTAGCACATAAATAAATAAAATGTGGTAATCCAAAACATGCCTCGCAAACCATGTTATTGGACGCGTAAGTTGGAATTAGAGTTGGTTGAATTTGTTCGTCAAAGAGACTTTATATGGAAACCATTTAATAATACGAATCATCAAATTCAACAAAAATATAAAGCATACGCCGAGTTCGCTGCTAAGTTGGGTCGCGGATACTCTGGTCAGTAATTTTTGTCACTAAAAAGCTTACTCTATATTTACTGTTTATTGTCGACTATAGTTTTGAGATACCTTTAAAACTAACTTATATGATAACTAATTAATTTGTATAATATGTATTTTATTAAATATAATTACAGCTCGTTCAGTCAGGGATCGCTGGGTCAACATTCGGAGTACATTTAATCACAATCTTCGGCGCGTAGATAAATCTAAAGAAACAGCTAGGTCACCGGCAGAAGTGTATGTGCCATGCTGGCCGCTGTGGAAGCCTTTGCAATTTTTACGAGATGTCTCAAAAGGAGAAAATATAAATAATTTTGAGGTAAGATTTTTTTAAATTTTGTTGTAGTATATTGTAATTTTATGAGGATTGCTGATTCCTTTTAAATTAATCTCTATTAAACATAAATATGTGACTGACTTAACATAAATCGAATTTACTGTACGACCCTAATAAATATTTTTTATTAGCCAAAAATCCACTAATAAATTTAGGCCTGCTCCATAAATCTCCATAGGGATCATCCAGTGAATTAAATTCACACACAATCAACCAACTATTGGTTGTTGCTCCATATTATAGGAGGCCTATCTCTGCTGCAAAAACCTGTACAAAGACAAAGATGCCATTCCAGGACCCCAAAGGCCTTCCATTCAAGCAAAGTGTTCAGCCTGTTGTAGCAATTCTTCATGCAATGTCTATTACCTTAAGTCTGCCATGTTTGTTCTTTATGAATTCTTGGTTATACTATCCTATTAGGATTGCACTACAAGAATCTTATATTAAGCTTATCTTGTTTTCAGAATTATCCATCAATACAACCGGAGTTAAGTGGCATAGAGAACAATGTAGATATGAAAGAGGAGGTGCAGTCCGACATGGAAGAAATAAACCTTGGCATAAGGCAAAGAGGCAAACGGACAGATAGGCCCAGAAGACGTTTTACATCACCTCTTAAGAAAAATAAGAAAAGCAACAAATGTATTAGCTTTATTGATGATCTTCTTGTAGCAATGAAACCTATTTCTGAGACATCTTCTACAGATAATATACAGTATTGGTTCTTCGGGAGACATGTCACTGAAAGACTAAATGCTATGAGAGATATAGATGCATCTTGTGCAAGTCGAGAAATCATAGAATTTCTTAATCAATGTCGCCCAGTAAATAGCAGTGATGTTAAAAGTGAAGAAGATACTTTGGCATAAGAAACAAATTAAAATAACAGTAAGATATCACTGGAAATAAATGTAGGTGATGTTTTAATTAGAATTATTTTTAGCAACAGCAAGTGCCTGTGTGTGTGCCTGTGTGCCTGTTCCCTGCGCCAATATACTAATATTATGTTTGAAACAAAAGAGCAAAAATAACTTGAAATAATTTAATAATATTCGCACATTGACTTCATTGAATTTGGCTGTCCAATGTGAATGTGACAGTCCTGGGACAAGATGAGGGCATAGTCCAAGTCAGTGATGGCACTTCAAGATAAACACAACCTTTGAAGTGCACAAAGAAAAATTCTCACATATTTTAACCGACTAGGATACAGGAATCACTATCCACATTTCACCTAAATTCACAAAAAGATTCACAAACAAACAGTATAAAAAAACAACAAAGTTTCTGAATCCATTTCAAAAATGATCAGTTGTTAGAAAATCAATATTATCTATAAGTGTTGATAATTATAATGATTGATACTCGTAAATACAGTGGTCAGTGTCCGTTGCCCGGTCTCAGGTAAGTGGGAACTGAGAGATATGTGGAAGTAACTAATCATCTGCCGGGCGATCTAATGAAACAGATTAAATTAACTGTACTTTATTTAATAATTGAGAAGTATTTTATGTTTGTTGCTGGCCATCAAATCGTTGGTGCAATCGTTCAGTTGGGAGGCCATGGCACACTCGTCTTTATTCTTTGAACTCGCCTCAATGCACCCGTCCACATTCTTATCAAGCCTTTTCAGTAATTTGGTATCCCTCGCGAAAAACTTGCTCACCAGTAATATAAGGTTGCCTGAAAATTTGTCATGAAAAAGTTTAATTTTGATATTAATAACAACGATCCTTTCAATTTCCCTTGAAGATATCCATAATTATTCCGGTAGCGATATAACCGACCTTATATATGCACTATATTACAAGAAAGAATAATTCTCACAAAAACTCTTTAAATATTTTGACTGTCTAAAGTGAACAATCAAATAGCTTAAAAGTTAAAAATAATTTGGAAAGTCCAATATATTAAAATAACACCAAATTGAACAGTAATTTTAAATAGCAGTCAAATCTGTGTCCCGCTGGATCAATCACTGGATCGATCAATCAATTAAAATATGGATGGTTCTGATACGTTAAGTTTTTTGATCGTAATCCTGGCACTTATCCACAATTTTTTTTTAATTTGTTTTTTTAATATTAATAAAAATTATGTATTTTAACACATAGAATCTAATAATTATAAAGCATTTTTCTTGATAGCTTATACATATAGCATGCTTGAAATACTTTACAAATAAAAAAGAAATGAAATAGAGGCAACTTAAGTTTGTAAAGTAGCTTGATCATGACATGGTCAGAACAGTGCAGCACCTCAACGCTTAGCGATGATGCGTGCAATACAAATAATTTCGAAATCGAGTAGGAATTTTATACAAACACCTGGTTTTTTCAAACTAACTAAAATTTGAATCAACTAAGTTCCAATTGTTGTAACTACATTTTAACTATAATCGGTAACTGTGTATAAATCTATTATAATAGTAATAATAGAATTATGTACCAAAGTGAATCCCATTTCAAATGGAAAATAAAGAAGATCTTAAGTCTATGATCTTATAATGTGTATTTAGTATAATCTAGACGTATTTTACCTTTTTGTAAAAGAAATCATGCATTAGGAAATAAATTATTTTTACTGAATTTTTCTTTTCTTTATTTTTTTATGAAAGAAGGTTTCAAACGAGCAAGGTTCAGTGACCGCTACCCATAGGCATCTCGGCAACAAGCTAATGAGTTGTAGATGCATTGCTTACCTTTAATAGACAGAAGGAATGGACAGGAAAAAGGGTTTTTCCTATCTATCCCCACCCCCCGAAAATCCTCTTCCCCTTCTCATCCTTTCCTTATTAGAGAAGGATGAGAAGTGGAAGGATCTTCGACGCGTCACTCATCAGACAAAACTCAGAATACTTCTACTTCACGCCTGTCTTCTGTGAGGTCGTGGTATTTCACCGGTCGAGCCGGCCCTGCAGTGCAACATATGTTGTTGCGAGTAATAATTCTCAAGAATTCCAACATGTATCTACAACCTAAGTATATCTTTCTCAAATATAATCACAGTATCCACTTTTAAACTAATTCCTAAGTACCCTGCTTTTACTTTGACAACGTGGTAAATTACCTTTAACAACTTTTCCATTGCTTATGACGCCGTTACGTTTCAATACGCAAGCTATAAGACATTCGCCGTGTACGGGCGAATCTTTCTTCGGTGACAACTGTCTTACTGTCATCTTTTCTTTAGCCTGAACCTCCTTCAAGCATTCTGTCATGTTCCTTCTGAACTGCTCGACGTGAGGCGACACTTCGTTAGGGAACCCGCTGTACGACCAGTGCAGTTCTTTTTCTTCTCTGTGCTTGGTCTTAGCTGGTAAATTCACCATATTACAATCAGTGGTCAGATGTTATGCTACTGTTTTGAATGATAAGTTTCAATATCTATGTACTTAACGAGATAAGTTAATAACTTTTTAAACGATGGTAGTTTCCCGAATTTCTGCCATTTTCCAAAAGGAGCATCGGGTAGCCTTATGAAAGAGCTATCCCATGAACATAAATCCAGGGGAACCGAGCTTTGCCTGCTATAAGAAATCTAAATTTATTTTTGTTGAAGAACCTTATGTTATACCGGTCTGTAAATACCCCTAGAGATAGATCATACCAAAAGTTGTGTGAACTGGGAAGTTGCGTTCAATTGTGAAACGCCTACCGTCAAGATGGAATACGTGTGAAATAGTAAGTTTTATCATGATGAACGATAGCGAAACTGCGAAAATGTCATACCATCTAATTGACGAGATGTTGAGTGACCCATAGTGGCAACAAGTAAAAGAGCTGCAGATACGTTGCCTGCTTTTAGTAGAAAGAGGGGAGAGACAGGAAAAAGGATATTTCCTATTCTTATCC
>DWTW01001233.1:0-13115 GCA_018246275.1 Papilio slateri
ACCACTACCACTATATACATTTTGTAAACACACTTTCAGTCGGTCGCATCCTTTGGATCAAATAACAAAAAAAAGTTTTGTAATGAATTTTATTTTTATAAAGTATACTCAATACTATATAAAGTAATTTCAATATAAAATATTTGGTTCCCTTTAAAATGTTCTAAACAATTTTGACAATCTAAGTTTGAATTCAAATAGATAAATAATTCGTTTTTTAACAAATTTATTGACGAGCTGATTCTTTCTTCTCACAACTTCATATTCACTAACGGAACTCTCTTAGGGAATGTTAAGTTTGTGGGAACAGAAAAAAAAGGGAACCATTTTTTATGTGTGGTAAATTATCATCACTCGCGTGTTTTACTATATTGACTTGTATCGGCAGTATTTTTCTCTGAAAATTGTTTATTGTTTGGACAAGAACTTATAAAGATAATTCACAGATGATTCGGTGGCGATACTGTCACTGTTGATGTCATGTCCGACAGGTGCCGTGTCAACCAGTAACAAATACGCATCAATGTCTAAGGCAAAACAAAACAGAACATTGTTTTATCATAGGTATAAATTCGATAAATCATTTGAAAATTACGCATAGAAGTGTTGTGTCCTGCGTATCACGATAAGTAAAGTATTTTAGAATACTATATTTTGCAAAGTATAAAGTAAATTAATGAAAATAAAGCAAGATACGTTGTTATAAAGAATGGTTGATTGACTACCCTAGATATCCAAACCAATAATATTGCAGTATTACTGTGTTTTGTACGAAGTATATAATTATATTTATAATAAGTGCGAGATAACATCAGGCACAAGATAATCGATGAAGCACTTGTCGATAATCACCGACCGAGTGTCACGTGCCGCACTCAGCGCGGCACTAAACTGGCCGCGGCATCTACAGCTACACACTTACGTACGGTGCAGTCACCGGAGCCGCACGCCGCCGCTACGCAGGCAGCGCAGTTGTAAACAAACAGTCGCCGACGCGTATTTCATAAGGAGAGGCCGCGCCGCGCGCCCATTCCGCCGCGAACCGTCGGCCGTTGTGCACGCCGTCATGCTCGATCACGCGCGCCACTACGAGCAGAACATGTGCGAGCTCTACCTCGCGCCTCCGCCGCCCGCGCCCGAGCGGCTCGACGCCTTCCAGGTCTTCAGGAAGAGTAACTCCACCCCCTACGTGTACGGGAGCTACTACAACCACTACGATGGATTCACCGAGCCCGAGGTCGACGCCGCCGCCAACGTGTACCACAACCTGCTCAACTCCCGCGAGTACTACCGCGACGAGTGGAGGTACAAGACCGTCATGGAGTGGACCGAGGATGACACGCTCTCGTGGATGGTGGACACGGCCTCGCAGAGCCTCGGCTTCTGCGAGTACGACATTCCCTTCTGCAACTTCAGAATCACCGGCATGGAGCTGCGCGGCTTGAGACGCGATGAGGTTATACAGAAGATGGCGCACCTGAACATCGACGCCTCCGTGTCGAAGAGGATAGGAGACGTGATATTCGAGAAACTGCAGACGCGCCTCAACGAGGAAATGCTGCGTCACTCGTCGGTGTTTAGATACGCGGAGAGCGATACGTACCCCGGCCAGGAGGCGGCGCAGACGGTTTTGGACCTGGACTCGCTGGACCACAAAAACAAACTATACGGGCCGGACTACAAGTCGGCCGAGGCGGCGCTGCTGCACCCGCCGTGCGATTCGAGCGACGATGACGTATTCCGGACTTCGGAGACCGCCTCGCCGGAGTACTCGTACGGCAGCGACGGCAGCAAGTCCGGCGACGAGGAGGAGAAGCGGAAACATTTCAAGCGGCCGCCCGGACGGCCCAAGGGCAGCGGACGCAAGGTGTGCAAGCGTCCGCGCAGCGTATCCGTCCCGGAGTTCCTGAGGAACCTGCTCTTGGACCCCAAGTACTGCCCGTCCATCATCAAATGGGAGGACCATTCGCAGGGAAAATTCAGGTGAGTTCATTACTTTCTACATCGGAATAGATAAACGTAGTATTGTGACACGAGTGTTGTTAATCTGGCACTTGTCAACCGTTCATACATAATGGATCGTGCGCGCGGCACGCTGCAAGAACTATCGTGCCTTTGTCTTCACCGCTTATTAACCATTTAATGGCGAGTGTAAAGGATCTATTAAACTCTGTAATACCTATTGTCTCAGCCAAAGGAGCCGGCGCTGAAGTGACGCTGTCGTATGCGGCGGAAGTTTATTTGCGTGAAAAATTTATATCTTCCTTATCTCTCTATAAATAATTCGGTTTTTGTCGAATAATTATAGTTTAAGAAATGCCTACCTTAGGTTAAAATTAGGATATGTTTAGGATATTAATACATAGGTGTTAGCAATACATCAGAAGTACAGAATAAGAAATGATTTTTTAAGTTATCAACTATAATTAAATAATTAATCGCCAATTAACGTCAGCTGGTGTTGTGGTTAACACTCGCTTTTCTTTTTAATCAATAAAGAAAATGCCTATTTTACAACTAACATGGGTTCAAACGTAAGGATTAAGTCCTTAAAGAAGATTAAACATTCTTTATTTCAATATTTTTTTAATAATGCTTTCTTTATTTATAAACAAAATTAACCGAAACAAAGTCGAGAAATGAGTGACAAACTTGTGCATGTTTTTTCATTTTTATATAAAAAAGGACGCAAAAATTTAAATGCAATAGAAAAGCGATGAGATGTGGATGAATCATATAAATTAACAATTACAAGAAGAAGAACTGATGTAATCTTGCTGTAAATACATACACGCGAAGCGAAAATAATGTTAAAACTGTAACCTAAGTGCTTAATACCCGCCGAACCCGCGAGGGGTCGCCGCGGACGACTTGAATCATTTACACTGACCAACTTCGCCGCGCCGATGTCGTCGTCATACGACTTGCAAATTGTATTTAAACGAAAATTATATCTTACAAAGGACTTACCGCTCGTATGTGCATTTACAATTATTACAATTTTTTACAAGTAAAGACAAAACCTCCAGAGGTAGCAGTTGTGATACTTTATTGTTATACTTGATAAAAATAATTTATTCTCTGCCATGACGTGACTGATTGATAAGTATTTGTGTTGATAAGTTGTTGTGTAATAAATAAGTGTAAATAGTTTAATGACTCCAATCTAATCTAAATATTGTGTATCTATTTTAACGATGTGGTGGAATTTGCACAATAGAAACGACCATAGAAAGCTCCTATACAAATGATTATAATTTTTTTAGAAATTCATTAATTGACTATATTCAACGAGCGAGATACACTTATATGTAGATACGTTAATTCCAATAATATTAGACATATTTTACGAGGTTTAAATACCGTGACGAAATAAAAAAAAGTTTCAAGTACACACAAAAAACTAACGATGTAAAATAAATACTAGTTTTTGTAGATTTCAATAGATAGTTAAAATTAAAAGTAATTTCGTGTCTTTAATTGATTTACGACAATCAGAAAATTGATATTATTGAATTGATACTAGGAAAATATTGAGTGCGGCATACCATCCGTTACACTTAAGACGAGCTACATTATTTACCAGACAAATATTGTTTACAGAATATGAAGCCTGTGTTTTATTGACATGTTAAGGCGTGATACATGATTTGTTTACATGCAAATATATTATAGGTTTTAACTTCAAATTCGGACTTTCACTAATCAATTTTAGCGTTTTGGCATATCCTCTCGGACATCTGCGCATCAAATCCAGGCTTTTAAAATCTAACTACGACGTTTCATGTCAATTTGACAGGTAGACGTCAGAATTTGACTTTTAGAAGATAGAATTTGATGTCCTTGAAGATAGAGACGGAAGTTGGATGGAACTCCGAATATGATATGCAAAATGTTGAAATTGATTTTCCAAAGTACGAATCTGATGTCAAAGCCCCATATGCGCTGTGATAAACTCGCTGTCGGGTTCCTCGTCGTTTGCCGCTCAAACAAACGCCTGCAGCCGACCTTGTCATTGAAAAACTTCAATAGAGCAAAAACATGTCAATGTGACATTGCAGCGGTGCCCCTACCACAGGTCTTGTAGAATTTAATCGCTTCAAATTAGATTTAAGAATTAAACTGTCGTAACATTGCCGGTCCAATATACATACCAATGTCAGAATATATACTTTGTCTTTAGGATAATAATTTTGGCATCTCACGCCTATGAAGTGTCGTGTTTTTCGGTACGATGTACTACAGATAATGTCGCACTTCATTGATGGGTATCGCTCACTTATCGTAATGAACTTTCAGTCTTCGATAAGTGAAAATTGATATTTAAGTAACTTTATTTTTTTTGGAAATATTAATATTATTTGTATAGAAATTACTTTATTAATTCGAATCTGTATTAGGAATAAGTTTTATCAACAAGCGTTGCTATAATATGGATGCCAAATTTTTATGTCTTGATGGATCTTTAAATAGTACAAAACATAAACATTTGATAAGTCAACGTAATCAAATCGCTTACAAGCTAAATGTATCTCCGATCCGGCTCTCGACGAACGCTAGCACGTGTAGCGCCTGTCAAGCGTTGCCATAGCAACAGAACTCGATGTAATACACATTCAAATGTCGCTTCGAGCGAAACTTTGATAGGGGCTCGCAGCCGTGGTAACGTTTTATATCCTACAATAATACAAAGTGTGAAATACGCTTTGTTTTGAGTTTGCTGTTGACTGTATATTCGTAATAAATAAATGTTTATTAATCACTTTTAAGGTCGGCTTATTGTCACGGCGTAAATACGTTTATTTTATAATTATCTTTTGTGTTTG
Organism: Papilio slateri; assembly: GCA_018246275.1. Lineage (NCBI taxonomy): Eukaryota > Metazoa > Arthropoda > Insecta > Lepidoptera > Papilionidae > Papilio > Papilio slateri. Next base: position 4,827 of record DWTW01001233.1, read on the forward strand.
GCTTATGTGTGTGTGCATCCATAAAAAGCTCGTTATAGTCTTTTGTACGAAAATCATGTGCCTAACAAATATAATACCCGCTAAAGACTAAGGCCGCCAACTTTGATGACATTGGATTTCTTTTGCCCTGTAACAAGTAACATTTAATAATGTGGACAGTATTAGGCAACTCGATGTAACTTAATTTTGGGTTAATAGTTCGCAAGTTCAAAGTAACCGTTCGAGCCGAACAAATCACGTGCCGCCATTAAAACGTGACTACATCACGTTTTAAATTAACTATTTGTTTATATCAAGTTAATTTTTTTACTACATTTATGTCTGTTCTTTATTTATTTAATAAATAGTAAGCGAACTTTAAATGCGGTTCCATCTTAAGATAAAAAAGACAAAAGTAATTCGGTAAATTATACAGATATATTATACACATATATTCCTATTAGAATATAATAAAAATATTAAACTATATGTACTTATGTTAATGAGTTCTTGATGAGTTATTAAGTAGGCGAGTATTTTGTCCAAATAATATTATAAAGAGGAAAGATTTGATTGTTTGTTTGCATTTCATAAGCTCTGAAACTTTTGGACCGATTTGAAAAATTCTTTCACCATTAGAGTCCTACATTATCCCCGATGAATATAGGCGGTAGAATATTTTCAAAAAAGTTAAGGACCCATATGAAAACTTCGATAATGTAACCCAACGTGTAACATAATTCCAAAAAAATCGTCATATCGCGTACGCTGCGGAAATTATTGACAATGGAGCAAAGTGATGCACTACAATTTTATAGAGGACATCAATTTACACAACCTATTACAGTTAGGTCACAATAACTAGTTTTTATGGAGACCCTTGCGCAGTTGGTGGGTCTAGTCAGTCTATTTTTGTTATGATTTTCCGTTTCAAAGGTGTTGATTTTTTTAGGGTCTTAGTTGAAAATAATCTGAAAGTGCATATAATTTTCACTTCACTTTCAATTTTATTTGGCCCTACTGTCACACGCTGTCAAATAAATTGACGAATATTGCTGTCTTATACGCACACATTACACGTTGTCTTTGTTTGCATTTCAGAAATTGAATAACTATAACGTTACCCCTTCCCGTTATCGTTAACGTTATCCCTTCGTACCAACGAATGATAGGAACGGAAGGTCACCTTTGCACGTCAAATTGTTGGACGTTGGGTTAGTTTGTCTTTATGTATTCAGTTAAGGGTAGAGATATTTCCGATCGAAGTAACTTTGTTTTTAAATCCGTTTTAAAATTACTGTATGATATAAAAAAAATTACAATAACGTAACTTAACGAATTTAATGTTACAAAAATGGAAATAAATGATACAGTTAAAATAATTTGCGTTCGAGCAGGCAAACAGCAGCGCCGCAATTTGTGCTATGTGTGGATAAGATCGCTATTCGTTCGCGAGTCGGACCCTCGCGACCCACCGACCATTGTCTCATCACTTTGCCCGTGCGATTTTTTATATCGCCTTAACCTTGTGCTCGCACTGGCCTCGCTTGATGGCCAGCAGACACCACTTTACAATGTGGTAATCTACATACAATCTTATCATGTTGAATTAAGATTCATTATTGGTTATCTTCAAAGCAACCGTTTTTTGATTACACTTATTTTGAGCGACGTCAAATGTTCATAATGAATTTGTACCGTTCTTGATGAGTTCGTTTGAGTTCTTATGCGTGTGTATTAGGTGTTGGTTTTTAATGATCGATCACGTTTTAATCATTTTTTTTAATCATTGACACTAAAACGCAGATTGTTTTAGTGTCAATTACTCTTAATGGTAGCAATTTTTTTCTTTTATTTTCGCGTTTACAACAATAGTTGACTTAAAAGTGGATGTTGTGATGGAGATCCGTAGTCTCTGCCGACCACTCTGGGCGATGAGTGCATATTTATTTATTCACAGAAACATTTGATAGGTCAGTTCAAAAGTGCGTTAGAAACCTAAAAATTGCTTCGGAGAGTATACGGAGTCGATTCCATAATCCTTGGAGGCGCGGGCTCGGTGTTTTTGTTCACTGGCAAAGCCACGCCGGGCCGGCGTACTACTACGGTCGTAGCGTATCTACCGGCGCGCTAAATCAAATTTATTATTTACATTAATAAATAATAATTCGCATAACAACAGCAACTTTATTTGAATCTCTGAATACAAGTGACCTGCGTTGCGCGGTCCGCGCCGGCGCAGCGCATCCAAACCGGTTTGCATTGCCTCAGTTCCGAGAATAGATTGCGCACAAGCACTAAGACCCGCGACTAGCTTCTAGGTAGTACAACACAACGCCGAGGTAGCGCGCTCGTAATTATTGTAAACCGCAGTCTCTAAGTTAATGATTGAACCGGTATTTGAAGATCAATTTTATATTGCTTCACTACAATGTTATCGATTGACTTGATGTACTCAGGTAAGCACCGACAAGCTGTCACGTTCAGATGTACCTTATCCGTCTTAAAATATTCGAGGGGACAAGTACATGTCCTGTACATTTATACTCAATACATTCGATATTAAGACTTCCTACCATCTAGATAAAGGTAAATTTCGAGTGCGTTCTATTATAAAGTTACGTCTTTTCATGATTCAAACGTATTTGTTGGTAAACATGAAGCGACACAGTATTTTATGTGTAAGCAACGCGTGACCTAGAAGCCCTGAAACTAGACTATTCTCCGTCCTTGTTAGACGCCCGCGTGCCATATGTAGCCATCCCTTACGGCAAGATCGTTGGATACGGCGGCTATTCTCGTACCTTCTGAAAGTTGATTGAACCTTCGAATTATATTAACTCATACACAACGTATTTGCTTTGTCAAAATGTTTTCATATTTTCCTAAAATAATAAATAAGTTACGTTGAAACCTTATTAGCTTATAGATCAAATTTAACGAATAATGACCACATTTTATTATCTACAAATAACATTAAGAGTAATGAATGAACATTACAAAATTATAAATTTATCAAATTAGAGACAACTTTGCAGCGCGCCATTTATTAATTTCACTTTACACAGTACACCAAAAGCCATGAAAATAAATGCAAATTTTTGTTTATAATTTATTTTAATATTAAATTGCTTGACGATTAAAAACAAAAATATTGAATTACCTGTGTTACGAAGAATCTAAATTAGTTTCCGCGATAGTAAGTTCGGTAAGGTTTTATTTTAATCCTTTTATTCTATTGTTTAACTATAGACTACAAGGTTTCGAATTTAATTCCATCTAATTTAGATGTTCATATATAATTCCCTGTCGGTTATTTAATACTTCATATGTACAGAATAATAAGAACTCTCATGCATATATTTTTATGTTTCTATTTGATTTCCTAGACGCGGTAGATGCGAAGTAAAGGACTATATGTACATCGGTTAGGTAGTTAGTATAGAATTTAATTATTGAGTTCTAAAATACGCAGTACTGCATTATCTTCTATTAAATCAAGTAAAGTCAAGATATATTATTTATAGTTAGTATTTTAACTATTTGTAGACACAGCGCGACCCTGTCCACCGCCTTTCTAACAAGGCGTCGTTATAAAGCCGACACAAATTCTCTTGAGCGAGTGAGTGCACGGGGCGAGCCACCCCTCCCGTGTCCTAGTATAGATTTTTTCCCATCCGCTCCCGTGGCGAGGCTCAAGGCCGCGCGCACTTCCGCTGCCTACACGTGCCAGGTGGAAAAACTGGTAGCGAGGGACTGCCGGAGGTCAGAAATACGTTGCGCGCGTGTAGGCTCGCCTCGGCATCTCGTAGTAAGTGATCGCCCCTTAATTAGTTTCGACACGATTTGCGTGATTATAATTTTATTATAACGTTGACACCAGTTCTGTTACATTTTTTTGAAGATACTTAACGTCATGCTATTGAGGTAGATAGAGTTTGCAGACGATAAGCCGCCCGGTTTATTTACCGATCGGTCTTTAAAACGTGACGTCGTCGGTTCGAGTGCGTCATTCAACTATAATCGCAATCTATATCTCCTACAACAAGATTAATCTTTTTCATTATATATGGCCATCAATGTCATTGTAAATTGTTTATTTATAAATTAATAAGATCATTGGTATTGTCTTTAAAGAATACTTAGCTTTATATATATTTTTTAAGAACAAACAATAATTGATAGTAAATAATATTTGGCAAGTATATGTAGGAAAAAATTTACGCGTTAATCGTATTATTTTAAAAGTAATTACAGCAATACAATGTAGGCCTACAAATCTCTGCCCGGCAAACATAAAAAAACATTACTTCGAAACGCAATTCGCCAAACATAAACTGTTTAAAAGTGTCGCACAAAAACCCCGTAATAATCCCTCGACAAAAGAAAAAAAAAAGAAAAGCGACATAAAACTCCGGCCGCCCAAGTTGCGAACGAAAATAAACGGCGTGGATCGGCGCCGTTGCCATGGCAACGCTCCAGGGAAGCCTCCAGTCACGTGTCGCGGGAGTTTGTTTCCGCTTTCCGCGTTTTTCTTTTTTTCCTCTCGCTCGGCGCGCATTCCCCCCGGGTGGCCGGGGGGTGGGGGGTCGCAACCCCGCGCACCGCGCCCCCTGCACGCGCCCCCTCGCAGCTCGTGTACGCGACTTAATTGCGTCTGTGGGAGTGTGGTCCCGAGAAATTAGAGCAAGGCTAGTTCGCGACAGAGACTACGAATAAAAATCATTATCGAATAAAGATATTTATATTAAACGTGCAGTTGTATTACAAATCGTGTTCTATATGATAGTTAGATTTTGGTTTTCAACTGACATTATTGTTCCTTCGCGCGATGTCAATGACCCTCTTCAAGCCCTGATATAGACTATTTTACAGTGTCTTCCTTAACATATAATTTTTCACCAGTGATCACATATATTTATCATCACATATATTTAATTTGTAATAAGGTATGTTGCGAGCCTGTCAAGAGACAATAACACAAGTTATATTTTATTATTGTAGAGGAATGAATACCATACGAGTCTTATTTGAGAATAAACTAGTACTAAGATATTATTATGTTATATTAATTAACATAAATTCGGTAACGAAGCCGGAGTCAGCTCACCGATAACTTCAATGTCCCCGGCAGCAATCGGCCCTTGTTTACGGCGCACGACGCCACGCGCACCAATTACTGTGTTTGTTTCTGCACACGTATGTATCTAACTCCATTATATTTATAAAGTTGTATTAATTAGCACATCTTCTCACATGGCCACGCGCGGTTAGTGCCATCCGGTAAATAATTAATCCATGGAACTGTTTCGTAGTTTATTCAAATCGCTTGGATTATGGGATGGCAATATTTTTTTTATTTCAATCCGTTATATATGAATTAGTAGGAAAAAATTGTTTGTTTTTTATTTCGCAAAGAATGAAGAAATGTTTTATACGAAATAATCTCTATATTGGTTGTTGAGTCAATCTAACAATAAGTTGGCGGAAATGTACACTTAGAAATTATACGTGGACGATTCAGTAATTATTATGCTTTAAGCTTTTGTTGCGGCTTAGGTAAGCCTTTTAAAAATTTTATTATTAAAATACATAAAGTTAAAAATTCATTCCGTCTACGATGAATCTTAATACCTTTTAATAGTTTTTGGTTTACCGGATGGCATTCTCTCTGTCGCGCTACCTTACTCTGTGCCGGGCTTGCATCAAAGTCCCTGTAACATTTCTTTTTCGTGAAAATCTATTTATAACTAGGGCAGGCCGGCGCGGGGCGGCGCGCGCTTATGTACCTTATGTCCTAAGCAACAAGGTCTCCTTTTATTTACCACATCGGGCTTTGTGCGACGGCTGTATATATGTACATTTTTTCTCATAGTGGCTCTATTATATTGATTAGTACGCGCCCCGCTTCCGGGCGGCGAGATCGCCTTTTGTGCGAATTTTCTTAAGTTTCCTTTGTTTGTCCAATTCCTTCGCTTATTTTCCTCGCTAAATACACATGAATACTGAGGGGATAATAGAATTTTATAACATCTCATCGACTTAGAGAAGATGCATAGTATTATATATTCATTTTGACCGTTCTCACTTTCCTCGTTAGGAATCGTATTATTTATATGTCAGAACAGCGCCGACGTACGGCGGTACGTATACTTAGTACGTATACTTAACGCCGGTACCATGCGGAGTCGTGCTCGTCTATTTATATCGTATCGTGTAATCTTATGTTCAAAAAAGATTTTAAAAGATCAACAAAGAACGATGAATATACAACTCCAAAAGGCAACCTTATTCGTTTTTGCATGGGAATTAATGTTTTGGCATTTAATCAAGGTTATTGTGTAAAATAATAATTAATTATTTTAACTAACACTATGTTTCCCTTAAAACAGTTAAAAACATTATTGAAAGAAAATTGGGTCTTTTTGCGGTCATGCAATATTTTTCTTCCGTAAAGTTTTTCAGTTTGACACAAGTTGACCAAATTAATCTTTTGCGTTAAGTTAATGTTTTTGTTTGAAACAGGGCAGCGCACCGCGCGGGTCACGACTACGCTCACTCTATAACACAGGCTCGCATTTCACAGAAACAGTATCACATGTCGGTACACATGTACGATAATATTGAAATGAAGAGTAAACAGCGAACAACTTTGAGAAGTGGGATTTGGGTAAAACCTGATGCGTGCGGACGATGACATAATAAAAAAATCGGTAATACCTTCCTAGTGTACCGCGTGAGTCGCGCGAGTGCCCGAGTGTGTGCTTCTAATTATTTATTTTAAATATAATATTTTTACTTTATTGCACACCACAATATACAGAATAATCAAATACAACAAAAAGGAGAACAATAATGAACAGAGAAGGAAGATACACAGTAGTGAGGAAATGGTCGAGAAATTGGCGGTGTTAAAGCAATCTCTTCCTGACAACCAAAGAAGAAACATGGCAAAGGAGTAAAAGAGAAGATTTTTGTTGTCAAATTCCTTTTTCCTGTAAATAAGATATTTTTAAACGTGTTAACGAGATTACTTGGAGCAAAAGAGCAATCCAAAATAGACTCATACCCCATACACTCCCAACCTGGTACCTACGAGCTACCGCTCCATACACAATATGCACCATTCAATCCAAAAAGAAACTTCCGCGGGAGCACTCGTACTACATTTCTCTTAAAGCAATTAAAATCAACAATCCTCTAACAGATCCAAACAACTGTTGCAATGTTGATGACAATAGCTCCGACGGAATAGGCGACATAACAAGTTACGTTTCAATTAGATTGTAATAAACGTGTCAATTGTTTAATCAAACTCGAGTTCAATATTGAGTCAAATATTAGTAAGCCGCTTCTTGTGCAGTCGTGTCGCATTTTTCTTAAAAACTAGCATCGTTACCTTGCCGACCGTACCGACGCCGACGTACTGCTTGTAAAACGACAGCAGGTGACGCTCGCCGCGGCGGCCGAGTCCAAACTTAATGTGCGCGCCCGAGGAAGTCATTAAATCATTAATCGCCCTCCATTATACTAGAATTGGAAATGAAAACTTGTGTGATGCTGTGAATATGGCAGATGATATTGTTAAACATACAATTATATTCTTACAATGTGTGAAGCTTACAACAAAGTGTGTGTGAGTAGGTACATGACTGTGGCACAGAGGTCAGATTTATTAGATCGTTCTCTGAGCTCAAAGAAGTAGGTAGAAAAAATGAATATATATATATCCTACCCTGTCCTTCTTAAGTATATTGTCAAAGCTCTATTCATGTGGTTCTAAATTTGGGATTTAACGAAGACTACTAGGTTCAACACAGACAATTTGATTTAAAATAGTATTCCAGTCAAACCAATGAAACGTTGCTGGCATGTAGTTATCGTCCAATAATTCTTAGAATAGTCGGTGGAGTTTCGTTCTTGTAACCGGTGTTATCGATTTTTACAGTGTCAGCAACATTAGCTGCGGAAATTCTTCTAATTACATACGTTGTAAGCCGCCGACCGAACCAAGGGTTGCACTTCTTGAGCCGCTTACAAGTTAAAAAGCTTTCACCATTATCCCCAAAGTGGTAAACAATTGGTCATCTGAATAAACTTTCTCTGAATTAATTTGATGCAACGTAACAAGTAATCATTGACTTTTGTTTAAACCATTTGCTTAAATCTGTGCATCGTGTGTAGTTGTGTAGGGACAAGTTGGCCCCCTGTCATAAATATTAATAAACAAAAATTTTAACAAAAACAAAACCGACTTCAAAAACAAAAAATGCACTAAAAAGCTAAAAATAATTTTACGCAATTAGAAAT
>DWTW01001234.1:0-13111 GCA_018246275.1 Papilio slateri
AATCTATCCCTAGAAAAGGTAGCCTATTTTCTTTTCGGTACCCCTGATAACGTGTTTACAAAGTTTAATGATGATCGGTTGAGTAGTCTATGAGTGAAAGCGTACCAAACAGACAAACATTCGCATTTACAATATTAGGGTGTACAATTTGAAGTGATGATTGCGAAATCCTTCACAAAATTAAAGAAACGGTTTAGCTTTGAAAGATCTATTAGTCTAGTAGTCGATTCAAATTATTAACGTAATACATTCTAGCTGTGGACCGAGCTTCGTTCTGCGTTGGCTTTTCTATTATACATAAGATCGTGATTTATCGGAATAGATATTTAGTATTCCGATAATTTTATAATATAGCGCCATCTAACAAAAAGTTGAGATATCAGTATCTATATCATCTTTTACAACATCAATATACAATGCAAATACCTATCAAAAGATGGCACATATAAATTATTTATTAATATTTGTTGTCAGGATTTGAGATTTGATTTAATTTTAAGACACATATGGAAATAAATTTAAAAATAAAAACCATACATGAATTTAAAATTTCATCCAAATCGCAAGAGCCGTTTTCAAGATAGCCGCGTATATATTTACAAGAATTGTTTGATTTATAGTCTAGTCCACAAATGCTTTTTTCTTTAACATTTTTTCAGCAGATATTATAAAGTTACAACTACTTTTATCAAGAGTTTTCTGAACACATTTACTTATATCAAAAGATCTATAAATGAAATACATCTAATAACATTTCATTCACTCACCTTATAAAATAAAATCATACGATAGTGTTTAAAGCTTTTTTAACATAACAGTTGTACATGTATGATGTAGCCATATTGCGAAATGTATATACACGTAGTAAGGTAATTTAAGTAATGCTATTGTTAGTGTACTAATAATAATCCATTGTTTTTAACACCTTGACCTAAAAACAGTCTTAGAAGTAAAGAGCACGTCACCTGCCGTACTAAAACTGTTCAAACAGATCTTATTATATACTATAATTAGGGCATGGATGAATTTGTGTACTGAGTAACGATGAACTTAAGTTTGATTATTGGAAGGAAGTTTTTTTTACACGGCTTACAGTACAGTGTACTGGCAGAAATCGTCACGTAATGAAAAAGCGTTATGGCGCCCCTCCAGGCGTCCTTTTCCTCTCTTTCTTTCTGTTTTCTATTATGTATGGTGTGTGTGTGTACGTGTACGGGCGCATATCATCGTATCAGTAGCATTGGACGCGGTCAGCTGTATAACCTTAATCATAAACACATGTAAATATTTTTTGCACCAACAAGAGACACGCTGTCAATTTTTTATCAAAGGAGGGTGTGGCATATAACTAAATCTTTGCATTAATGTTAGAACTCGACTGGGTATTACAATTAAATTCTAACGTTGCTGAGAATGAAAAATAGCGCAACTTCTACATTTCGCATTGTGAGTAAAGTAGCCGAAGATATAAAAATGACATCGTTTTCTCCCCTCTCTCTCTCTCTATCTGTCTCTCTCTCTTCTTTTCATCGTCATTTACCTTGGTCTACTAAGACAGAAAGGTCCCTATTAACTAAAACTATATGAAATTAATGGCAGCTTCGGTTGTCGAATGTCAAGCGCACGTATATCGACAAAATGAATTGAAGATGTTTGTGTTGATATATGGTGTTAAAGTGTCCATCAAAAATATTTTTGTTTTCATCATTCTATCACGATAGACACATTATATTTGTTTGCATACATTTGTATTTTCTTTAAAGGGAAAAATTCAATTACACTTCCTTCAGGCCTCATGTCTTCGATCGATCATCACTTTTTATAGAATGAAACAGAGTTGAGGTGTTGTTTATATGTTCACTCGTTCCTCGCATAAATCACGTGGCAAAAACTAACGCATCAATATCCGTGGCACATGTATATACATATTTGTTTATTTTCCAATATCCTACCAACCCGCACGAAATAACGTTTGACGAATAGCTATGCAATATATATAAAATCGTTTAAAAATACTCAAGTTGGGAAGGTATAGTTTAGTGTGTACGGTTTACTTAATACTACTTAATTTGACCCCATAATGGGGTGAAAATAAAAAAAAAGCTATTATTTGATGTAAAATCGTAACGAATGAAGCTTATATTATATCATAACTAATCACACACATAAAATAATGACATTTACGATAAATTTAACAAAAATCTAAGATTGCCCAGAAAGGGATGAAACAAGGATTGAAATTTTTATCTAGACATTCGATATTGCTGAAATATTGAAGCCGAAATGTTTATTTTCGCTACTTAAAACAAGTAAATCACGGTAATTATTTAATACGAACTAAAGTGGCAGCTGCAACTATAAAGAAAACAAACAATTGCGAAAGATAATCTACTTATAGCTGCTCAAATACAATGAATATTGCAAAAAAAATACAAAAGATCAAAGCACACAAAATTTTCTTTGAACGGCCTAAGCTCAGGATAATATGAAAAGAGATCATCACGGAATCTTCAAAATTTAGCTACAAAGAAAATTCTACGTTGATTGTCTGTACATTGGAAGAACACTTATTTACTTTTTCCGCTACTTGGAAAAAACCTAAAAGACCTCTCATAAAAGTTGTATTGTGCCAATATTAAGTTATAAATATAGCGAGGCGGTGGTAAACTTCTTACCTTTAAATTATAAAATATTGCGATTTGAATACGATTTTTTCATATAATTAAACTTGGAACTAATTTTATTTTCACAACTATAATAAACTGTTCAGTTTTTATTGGGGTTTTATTATTTATGCTGACCACACAAGTCTTAACGCATGTTAATGAACATTTATTTTGTTAATGAATATTTATTTAAACATACCACATTATTTGTAGTTTTTGAGGTCTTTGTACGTTTATTTTATCGTATCAATTTCGTCTCTGTCTAATCTTTGAGAGGAGTATATAAATAGTGAAACACTGGTACAGACCAGCCTAACCCGGTAAGGGCATATAAACAGTAACGGCCTGAGCCGAGGTTCCCGAGGGAGCCCTCGAGCTTAGTTATTGCTAAGAGGTGTAGGCTAAGCACCCACTGCGCTCTGCAACCTCAAACCCGGTGAAACTGTAGATGCCTCCTCCAGGCAAACAAGTCAAAAAAACGGACCAGCTTGCGTTCTACTCTTTTGTCGGCCCTTACTGAAAGAATGTGAGCTGTCAAGTGGCTGCGCGCGCGCAATACTATGTCTCCCGAGTGATGAAGTGTTTTGGGCATAAAATAAACGTAAACGCCTGGTTTACGTATGTATATGGGGCGGCAACCCCTTCTATTAAATTCACCACAGCACTCTTGATTAAAAATCTATCACACGGCGCTAAGAGAAAAAGATATGTTTGTCGTTAGTTTTACATTATAACAAAATAAAGAAATGATATGTGTAAAGATTACAAACTAGAATAAGCATTCAAGCCCGTGACCTAGAGGGATTGACAAATACTACTAATTCCCAAGAGGCACGGCACAACTCTCGCATTTTTTACATCCTTTCATTGGAATATTTATTTTTTGAGTAAGTTACCAATCTGCTTAATATAACTTCTTCTTAGTAACTAGTTATTTGTAACTTATAAAAAAGACAGGACTAAATAAACATAAATAGGGTGCACTTGGGTATTCATTGCATTCTTTTTAAGGGAAAGACAGTTAAATAGTGCTTCTAGTTTATATTTAGTAAGGCTTCTGTTAAAATTAGTTATTCATATCCTCATATAAGCCAAATATAACAATCAAATTATCGTACGCTATATACCGCAAAGAGAAATTAGCCGTTATAAAAATATTTAATTTATTTTGACTTATTAAACATAATAAACATACTTTGAGATATATTCGTACATATTACTGTCCTCTAGAGATGCGACTCGAGTAGGGTTTTGTGATACTGTGTGTATAGCATCAAAAATAATTAAAATCTGCTTCTTGTTTGTTTACAATCTTCTTCTTCTTCTTCTTCTTCCTGCCCTTTTCCCCAGCTATGTGGGGTTGGCACAGTACGTACTTCTCTTCCATATCCCTCTATCCGCCGTCATATCTGAATTCACACTCTTCTTACACATGTCATCTTTCCACACAATCACAAATCCATCCACACTTTCTTCGGTCTTCCTCTACCCTTATAACCAATATAAATTAAATCCTTGTTTACAATATAAATTATAATATACACTAGGTACAATAATAACAAAAATTAAACTTATAATCACATCACACTTTTATATATAACAATAACAAAACTATAGTTTTATAGTTTTTGACGGACGTGAATTCAACTAATGTTTGTTTACATTCATTCAAAATGCAAGTTTAAACTTGTAAAGCCCCGATGTAGTTAATTAGTAACGTAGTGACATCTAGCGTAGCGCTTACCGAATCTGAGCACGCTGAGTTCACTCGCTCCAGTGCAAACGAACTCGAGTCAAATTTGTCTTCACTCGAATATGAGTTTAACAAATTCACTCGAGTCACTCGAGTAAAAAACGGCTCCAGTCGCATCACTACTGTCCTCTGGCTGGGTAAAACATGTAGACAGGTAATTATGTTCAATATTTATGTTTTCATAAATGGTTGGAAATTTAACTAAAACACTTCAAAGCATATTACAGAAATATTTTCATGGACTACGCGAGGGAACCATTTTAACACTCCTAAGCAGAATTTTTATTAAAAATAACTATTCTTATAAGCATATTTGGGATAATCTTTATTGTTTTTATTATATATGGTTCGTTTTTTTAGAAATTTGACCTCATCCCGTCATACCTTAGACTTGATTCATAACATTGTTTTTGTATGCGTACTGATTTATGGAATCAAAATACATCATTCAACAATAAATTTCATTATACATTAGATACAAAACAATAAGTAAGGAATAGATTACGTTAGACGTAACCAATTTTCTGGTTAAATGTATATATCTTTATTTATTTTATTTTCCGCCACATTTCACTCACTAAATTATATCCATTCATTCATCAATTCAATCCATTCTTAGTAAGCAGCGTAGGTTCAGCTACGTGGACCAGTACCTAATAATATTTTCTGCCCGGGTGACCTGTGTCCAAGTCAGGCTTGTTCTAAGATATTTGCAATAATTTTATTCCCTGACGTACATGTTTGATTGCGACGTACTCCTTTAAAGCTGGGCACGTTCTTAATTAACATTTAAACTTGCCAGTAAGTGGTCTCGATATTAGCAATTTCTCGCTAAAACTAAGACTACTCACTCAGTATCAAACTAAAGGCAAGATGGTCACTAAACTACTTCAGAACTTACATAAACTAGTTCACTTACTAACTTCATACGAGTATTACTCAACATTCCCATTACTGCTAAAAAGGGTTCAATTCATATTGTCAGCCTGTCAAGGAATCTATTAGTAGGAATTAATGATTTCAAAACATTATGAAGAGCCATTCTATTATACGTTTATTATAAAACACCATTTAAAAAATAACTTACCCGTATAACATTAAATTCGTATCGTCAAAAAATCTAATTCTTAAACAAGTTTAATTGGATAAATACCTGTGGATTATTGCTTAGTAAATCAAAGATATTTCAATCTTTTATCAAAAGTATTTATGTAAGGCTTATATGTAGTACGCTTATGTATGTCACATTATGAGTGATTAAATATAATTTTTATTTTGTACAACTTTTGTGGGTTTGTACGTTTATGAGTTATAATGAAAAGTAAATTAAAAACACATATTTATGGAAGTTGGAACTTAAGAAACATTAACAAATCACAAAGTATTCAATCTTTACAAAAATATTTTAAGGTTTGTGTATAAATTATTGCTGGTAGGTATATTGAAAAAAAAAGAAAACGAATTTACATAGTAATAGGGAAAATAATTTTTAGAATTTACGCCGATTGCACATACATATTATTTGTATCATTCAATATCCATGGAATAAAATATATAGTATAAGATATAAATAATAATAGATGACTTTTAAAATAATTTGATTTCTGAATAATCGCGCTTCGCTTTTCATAATTATATCCATGTAATTAAAAAGTAAGGAACCACTACATTAGATTTAGATTTAAATAAAAATATTCTAAGAACATGTCCACAGTTTTGCGCAATATATTATTTCAAATAAGAAAACGGACAATGTCCAACAGAATGCTGACTTATCTTTTATTCTTCCGTCTCAAATTTCTTGTGACAAGTTTCCTAATAAACACAGTATGGCGTCAAAATATAAAAAGTTTGAACCAAACTAATCTCGGACCAACCAAAACTATGCTGAAACTATGTGAATAAATATCATACTTTTTGTATGTAATATAACTAAATTATAAATTGGAACAAACTTATGCTTATTAAGTGAGGATTATAAAAAAATTAGAGAGTTACGAAGCACATAAGCAACAGTAACTAAACTATCGCTCCTTAAGGGAAACAGATTCTTAGATATTTAGAGTGAATACGACCGAATCAAATATATAATTTCCAGATTTTCCAGATAGGAGTTCTTCACTCAGAAACGAGTTTGCTATTTTTGGTCATGTGCATTAGTTATTTTCTAGGTGGTGAGAAATCTTTCAATGTTACTTGATCAAATAGTTTCTTCACAATTGTTTTTAAACGTTTATCAAATAAAAAGAGACAACGAGTGACTGAGACATTTTGAAAATGAAGAATCACGGGAGATGCTCGTGGGCACTTTGACAATTGATGCTAAAGCCATTTTGACGAGGGCACTTTTATTTAATATATTTTTTTAAGAGTATAAGTGATATTATTGGACTTTGGACGATAAAGACATTGAAAGAGAACGGAGGGCGAGGGAGATTCGCGCGATGTAGCTCTGCAGTGAAAACCAGTCTCTTCAAGGTATACTGCCAATCATTATACACGTGCAATCTGTGGGTCAGCTACACGCTCTTTCAACGCTCTCCGTGTACGTTATAACGGTCTTAGGATGTTGTTGGGCCTTCCACGTTACTACAGCGCGTCCGAGATGTTTGCGCTAGCACATACTGATGGATTTCACGCCATTGTTTTATTGCAAGAGAATATCACAGTGTCGGACCTCTGATCGGACCCGTTTGTTGCACTGAGTGATTTCATTCCTTGCACTTAAATTCGATAAATGATTAACCTCATGTACAGTTATACTGCACTTATTAGAAATATTTACATTTAAGTTTTGAATTGAAATTTAAAGGTTAAACTTTGGCAATCATTTTTCACTTGTGTTTTATATCTGAAATAAAAGAAGCTTAAGTATGGAAGTTCCTTAAGGCAATAAAATATTTTATGAACAAAGATGATATTGAGTTCATGAAATTCTAAGAAACTTTAGTATTTTATCTTTAACGTCATTTCGTCACTTCATCTTCATCAGTATTTCACTATAGAATCCAAAAAAATACTACTAATAATATCTTGGAATAGGCTTTTTGGGTCATGCAAAGGAATTCTACTACCAGTAAACTCTTGACCTCGAAGATTAAAATGTTTTCTCAAAACACAGCTCAGGACTTATCGCTCGATCGTGATTAGATTCTATTTTTGTCACTGCTAGTTCCCTTACGTACGCCATATTTCTTATAGTGTTATTTTTTAGTACCGATTACTAAAAAAATATAATCACGATATAATGCAGGCATATAATATTTGTATAGGTAATTATTAACGAAATCGGTTTGGAAAATTACAAATGTGTAGAAATAATATCTTTTGATAACATTATTTAATTATTTTAAAAGGAAATTAAAATAATTTTTGTGTTATCATGATAAATATGAATTACAAAGTACATTAAAAATAATCTAACATATTAATTACATAACTCTTATAATTAAACTAAGGCGACTTAGGAAATCCGAGGTAGTTTCTACTTTTAATGTTATACATGCACCAGCCTTTAGAGACAGATCCATCTTGACTAGGAGCGTAAAGGGTGCGTGGTACTCGGGCGCAGGCCTAGGGGGCGTTCCTCCTACGTACTTTTACCGCTTACGTACTTACCTATTATTACCCCCCACCTAATACTATCCCTCACATATTACCACCCCACATATTATTACCGCTAGCTATTACAAGCCCCCCCCCCTTTATTTGAATGTGAGGAAATGCCTAAGCATCCGGGCAAGTGCAGATTACGTGGGATTCGCACCGTCTAAAACCTCACAATGTTCCTCCCGCAGTAACGCTCTCGCACATATCTGCGGCCCCGCCTGTGGCAGCCGGAACACCAAGTGCGTTCTCTCTCGGGGTCGGTTTTACAGCGTGAAATACACAGTCTTATCCCGTCAAAGCCCCAACACAGAAGCATCTATGGTGCGACTGCGCTTAGTCCCGGAGGATAGGGAGAGTGGTGCTCCGCAATACCAACACTCTTCTCCCTCCGAGACGTGCAGCCACCTCTAGTTGTCCCTACACCACCGACACCGTCGCTGGGTTCCTTTTAGTTCACCGTGGGTGACCAGTCGACGGCTACAAAGCCCCACCGCCACGTCAAGGCGGGAATCCGGTAGGGAGACCTATTACGATCCCTAATCTAACTTTACTTTCCTAACTTTGTTATAGAATAACGATAAAATAAAAAAATAGAACATTAAAATATATTTTTTTTAATTAAAAGCTCTCCCGTAATTGTTGCCACATCAATCAGTACTGAGTTCTTATACCTATATCTATATTTTAACTAACGTAACGTAACACAGACATTGTATACCACACACAGTCTATTGAATGTATGCCCCAATGTGTATGAGATTAATGCTTGTTAATTTGAACCCAGCCTACCAAGTAAAATACGCAGTAATTCCATTCCAAGCATTCCAGTTGACAACTATATAACAAAGTTTCCATACGGAATTGTAAACAAGAATGTTACGAATGGGCACACTATTACTCTCATCCCTTTATTCCCTTATTCTAGACTTATTTATAGAGCTGTGATACAATACTGTATGTGCAAATCTGTTTAGAAAACTCTCTAGATGCTTACCACATCGGCATCGTAAAGCAATAGCACGCATTATTGAATTCCACTTTATGATAAGACTAAAGAAATTACTGGTATAAAGGAACCACAAATCGAATGTCTTAAGGCCACATGTACGTAATTTTCTAATCCAAAACCTCGCATGTCGAAAATAATAGAAAAACAAACTTTCTCTTGCTATATTATAATATATACAATAGCACATTATAAAATATCATATTTTATCTAGGCTTATTTTTAGAGCTACGATAACCGTTATCCGCTACATACGTTTGTCCGGTGATTGACGCAAATAAAAAGTTTACACCCAAAAATACCCGCTGAAATTGTGGCCCGTTTGTTTGTTCAAGTATTAGGCGTAACAAGCTTTAAATTAATTATGAAGAATAAGGAATGTTTTTTCTATTTTCCACCTCAAGGGAGAAAAAAGGCAAATACTTTGTAAAAGTTAGTTTATGTAGTAGAAAAATATAACAAAAATATTTATGTTTACGTGGATGTATGCGCGTTTGTGTGAGTTTGTTTGTAGGTGTAAGTTTAAAGAAAACATGTCAGTTCTTGACGGATTTGATTTGACAAATTTCAATAGTTACTAAAAGTTGGTTTTGAACCAATAAAGAAAACTACATCCACAATGCATCCTTATCTTTACGTTATTATCTCATGTTTATTGATTAAATGATCAAAACATAATTACAGGAACATGTTATTTCCTCTTCCAGTAAGTGATATAATTTACTCTGAAATTGTATTATATAAACCGTACGAGCTTTATTAAATTGCCGCCATTCATCACTCCAGCTTCACAATCACAAATAGGTGCTACTGAAGCAGCGCACGTGCTTACAGCGTTGTACGTAATTGAAACAACAATGAATTATTACGTTTTGTTTATATCAGGGATCGGCAGGAATCCTCCCAAAATATTCTTCGGAACATTACGTATGGTATACGTGGTGAAAATGCAAAGAAACGCGACGTCTCTTCGCAATGCCAAAGGATCAAGCCGATCAGTAAGGTCGTTCACGGTTCGAATCGCTCTCCGTTGATGCGGTCAAATGGGAGAAGCTGGTATTGGGGAGCTCCAGCCCAGATATTTGGCCAGTATTGCATGTGAGGTCGAACTTGCGCTTTATATATAAGTATGCGATGGGCCGGCAAGAATTACTGCTTCGCTTTACTGCGCACATTAAGCTTTTTGAAGGCCAACTTAGCCTTGTCTTCTATGTGACCAAGAATATATAAAGACCATAAGAAATATATAAAGACTCAACTGCCAGTACCAGAACAACATTTTGGCATTCCATCTTAAATAGGCTTTTAGTGGTACCAGCCCCATCCTCTGTAAGTACAGATAAAGATAAGATTAGGTTTTTTTTAACAACTCGGACTGAATAAGGATCACTAGCATTACGCATGTAATAATGAAATAATACAATACAACTAACTTAAACTATCTACAAATTTCACACGTAATCACTGAATTAATTATGCAAACAGCACTAAAATGCTACTTAATCTGTCGGGATTGTGACATACGTGTAGCCAAACGCTACGACTGCTACGGGCTACGAGTGTTAATAGTCCTAAATTATGATTAGTTCATTTTATTGTAGACTTAAATAGCGCGAGTTACTTGTCATGTGTATGTATCTATACACAATAATGATCGGATATTATTCACTGAAATTAATTTAAGTAAGAAACACGTAAGATTGTAAGAGAAGAGAACAAATAAATTATTAAAATAAATATAAAAGAATGAAATACTTATGCAAACAAAAGAATTTGTATACTTGATCTGCATGTACCGAATAAAATGAATGGGTCTTGCGCTCAACTGTGCAGCATCACAATACAGCACACATATACACAAATAAGCAAGAAATTTTTATCGCTGAATCATAATATTAAATTTTCTTCGTAAAAATATATGTATTCAACATAAAATTTTGCATAAAAGAGATGTTTTGATTATATTTATGATACAAATTTAACAATAACTGCTGAAGCAAACTATTGAGGGTAAATTTTCTTTTTCATCTCCCGATACCTTTGTAGTATAAAATTATCTAAAATTTTATATTTCGACAAAACTGGCAAATATCTTTGAAGAATAGGATTATATTTACAAAAGGTTAAAATTAATAAAAATATATTATAACGAATTATTAGTTTATTAATCGTAGAAAGATGAAGTAATAGCTATTGACCAACTAAAGGAAATAATTATGCTCTCTTATCTTTTGTAACAACTTTTCTACCACCTACTATAGTAGTATATGAAAGGATGGTCTGATCGGAAACAGTATCGTATATCCATCACACCCTTAGAGTAGCTAACTCCATAAAATGGAATATTTATTACATTATATATCTGAGTCACGAACTTGTACATTATATTTAGATAATATTTTTCATGTAAACTTATATTAATACGTTTCATTTTGAGTTTTGTTATGAGTAGATAAAGTTTCTTATATCAAGAGCACCGACAATACAATACTTACACATATCCTAACCCTAGTTTTAATTTGTCAACATATAGTGCAATTTATTTCTTCAAAAAAATTGTCTTTACAATTTCAGATCGCACTACAATGATAAAAAAACAGAGTTTATTCATAATTTATTATCAAGAAAATAAAAATTAAATAAATAACGGAATTATAAGTAGCCATTAAAGATCTTTCTGATATGAGCTGCAATATAGCACGCACTCGTTATCATAATTTAATAGATTGAATTAATTGAATAAAAGTTGTGAATTCAAAATCAGCATTGAGATATCCCTCAACAAATGCTGACCTTATTTTGTAAATTACTTCTACTACTACTAATTAATTCTTTTTTATTAAGTCTATTGCTATAATTAATATTATCTAAGCCCTTGACCCTTATATGTATAAGTTTGTTTTTGTTTAATTAATATTAAGTATTTTATGAAATGGAATACAATATTTATTATACTTCCAACGGAACGTGCTTCTAGCAAGGTTTTATACTTGCCCTAATAGGATTATGTCGGGTAAATATATGAAAGACTATTAATAAAAAAGTGAAGTACCTTTTATGTTGCTATTTTTTGTTATAATACAAAATTATAGCTGTCATATAATTGTAGCTAAAATGTATATATTTCTAGATTCTCAAATTTCTCAAAACTCGACTTGTGTGTGCATGTTCCCTATGAAGGCCAAAAAAGGGCTGAACCGATTTTGATGAAATTTTAGGTAATCCTCAGATTAGGCTAGCGAGTGATCCTGAGAAGTTTGGGAGGGATCGGTTTGAGTCATCTGGTTATAGTATCTATAACCAGATGAAGATGATGATTAGCCGTGCGAATCGAAAAAAGCGAAAGGGCGGGTTACCAGTTTTTTATATGTATTATTTTAGATAGCACCTTTTTATTTATAACGTAATTTAATAAATATTTTCAAACAACATATAATTTGCCGTAATGGTTCTCTTCTAATCCAAATATCATAACAAAAGAAATATAATTCTTGAAACGTGACACAGTTGACTTTAATTATGAAAAGTTATAGAGCTAAATCCCACGCCGATTGGCGCACATCGTGTATTCATGAATAATTTAGAAATCCTCTACGTATACCTTTTTAATGACGGGACGGCAGAGTATTAAAAAAATAAAATAGTGAATTAAAAAAGCGACATACTTATTAATAAAACAACTTATTAACCTGTTAGTCTAATGACTGTTTTAGGAATTATAGAAGAATTTATGTAATTCGATGTGGTTCACACTTATTCTCAAATCAAGAAAACTGTAGAACGTAATCCTTAGGAGCTACATCACTATCAATTTTTAAGCATACATCAGCGTTCTTTAAATACCAACATTTTTTTTTTATAATTTACCATACGATTTTATACCCTATGTAGATGAAATCCCCTCCTAGCACTACGTCACACAAATAATGCAAATACATTCTCGCGCCACGGGAGATGGAAACACTTAAGTGCGCCAGCGGGGAGGATTGAATTATTCTATAATATCATTAAGTTTCCTTCGATATACATATAAAAAGAAAAAATGAAAGCCATCACGCCCGGGACCGATGTCAATTT
>DWTW01001235.1:0-13110 GCA_018246275.1 Papilio slateri
TTCCATTTGACGCCTGTCTTCTGTGTGGGCGTGGTATTTCACCGGGCGAGCTGACCTATTCGTGCAACAGATGTTATTGTTGCGGGCATCTACCCTAATGTCTAAAAATTGTTTTAGTTTGGAAAATACCAGACAATACACTGGACCTATTTTAATAATTATTTCATCTTTAAAGAGTCATATTATACCGAAGTACCAAAATGAACTTTTTTATTAGTAACGTGCATTACTAAAGTCATAATACCTGCAAGTATCTTGGCGGTAGATGGTGCTCTGTCCGATTGAACTGCTGTACGTAGGTATCCTGTGGAGACTGCTCGAGGGATGGATCTGCGGAGGTCTTAAGAAACTGCTCACACATCCAGGTGCCAACATTGGCGACTCCACCATTGAACTCTCGAAAGCACTAGTCTCGTCAGTTTCCTCTTCTGTAACTCCTGGCTTGTAAAATAACTTGCCAGTTGCCAGTTTACCTTTAGTCTCCTTTTCGCCATCTTCTTTTCGCTCTTGCATCTCGTAAGAGAGCTCTGTTGTCATTTTTACCTCTTTCTCTTGTCACGATATCGCACTTGTCTTTGATATTAGCGATTTCATTAATTCAATTTTATTTGTATTTATTAAAAAAATGTAAAGTTTCATTTTGCCTATATATTTCAAAATGTTTTGTCTTTTTTTTCGCTTAAAACAGTACCTGAAAATAAGAAAAAAATTAATACATTTCTATTTCTAACACCATTATAATTAGAAAGAAGCAACCGAGAATAAACATAATAAAATGGCATTCAGTAAATTAGCTTTTAATGAAAATGTGATTAATAAATAAAATTCGTTTATCAAATATTTACACTGCCTATTATCACGTAAAACGTAGTTTTTGGAACGAAGTTCCTTTTGGGATTATGCGGAGGGGTAATCTAAGATTTTTATTATTAATGTATAATCTGTGTATGATGGCTATACAGTGTCTAATATATAGTCTACGTGACGACGGTTATTATTATTATATCATTCATATAAATAGCTTTTTCTTTGTTTATTATTATATGTATTTTTTATAAATGGTACACGTCTTGATTTTTACTTGTTACAGACCATCCCTAGTCTGTAGTTCCAATTTTTGCTACTTCATAGATTAGTTAGTCGCACTATAAGTTGAGTACATAGTCTATATAGTATTTGCTGTCATGTTGTCATAAACTTCAAAGCGATTTGAAAGCAACCAAAAGCAACAATAATCGTCATCAAGTGAAGAGTGTGTGGGACGAAGAGTGCTAGTTAGATAGAGGTCTCGTCATAATAAACAACTTAATTGCGGCTATTATTTTCATTTTTAAATTCAGCTTGTAATGTAAAAGCAGCATCAAAAACAAAAATGAGAATTACAAACGTAAGACGTGGAAGGATTTATCGCGTAGCAGGGGTTTGCGCTATATTACTTGTTTTGATTTATGCCCTGCATAGTTGGTCTAGTGCAACTGTCGGCATCGATACTAGTGAATTAATCCACTCAGATGCCCAAAAAAGTTATTACAAATTTCATAGGAACGTGTACCCAGCACTAAACACTGGTAAGTAATAAAAACACTTTAATGTGTGCAATGTGGTAACTTTACAGTTATGTGGCCCAAAAGTCATAAAGCCGACAACGTATTTACTTAATATTGCACACATGAGAACCCGCCTTTAAATAAAAATTGTAAACATCAATAACAGCAATATTTGTAATAAATTTTTAAATATGAGATAACCTATATATTAATTCCAAATACCGATAAATAGTTATTTCAGTGTATGTACATACACACAAATCAAAAATACGAAAGAGAAATATATTTTTACTTAATAAACACTAATTTTACTACTTACAGTTTCTAAAATTACCTTAAGTAGATTTCAGTACAAACTTTAAACAAAATTTACAAATCTCTAAAGAAATTGTCGATGAAAGCCCACATATCCTCTGAGAAACCAATAATAATTAGTTTAATATTACATTTTCTTCTATCTACCAGAATTAGGTAACTTTGAGCCTAAAGTGAGGAGATCAGTCAGCGGTCCGGGAGAAGAGGGCAAGCCATATCACATGTCTCAAGACCGGACTAATGATATCAGTGAATCAGAGAGTGAATATGGAATGAATATTGCTGCTTCTGATGACATAGCTATGAACAGGTGGGTGAATAATAGTAATCTAGAGATGTCAAACATATATACAGCTAGTGTGCCAACTACAGTTTCACACTGTTTTGGCCAACTGACAGGAAGGTAACGTTTTTCAAAGGTATGTTTGTATGTCCCTGGAGTGTCATACCCATATGATGTTAGCATAAAACATAGGAGTAGCACATATTGGCATAGTACCTAGTAATAAATGTGAAAGTAAATCATTAAAATGTCCATAATCATAAAGTTGGATATTTTGTTTTTTTTTAAATTAAGTACTACATGTTTAATCTATCATTGCTGGTCTATGTGTCTGTCTTTACTATCTATTATCATAGAATATAATAGTGTAAGTAGAATTTAATTAGTAAAGTTTTAAGCTCTCTTTTAATTTAACCACTAGTAGCTTATTTTAAAATAGAAACTTAGGCTTTATTTTGTTTTTTTTTTAAAGAATTTTTTTTAATTTTGTAACAAAGGATATTATGAATAAAAAAAAATTGTATTGTTTAATACTTTACTGTTGAAGTACTACAACAGTTTATGAAACTATGTGGATAAATGTGGATAAATGGAAGCACCATAGATCAGGAGTAGGCATGCATGATGGCCGTACATACATAAGAAACAACCAAAAAAAGCCAGGTTATTCACCTAATTTTAGTAGTTACACTTCATGATAGTAGAGACAGACAGATAGACTATGACTATATTACTTGTTAAGTACATTTATTTTAAGAAATTGCTTAGGCTATTAGTAGTAGTAGGGGCTATTCTCCACAACTCCACGTCTAAAATGCATAGGCTTGAAATAGCCTAATGCAGTAATTTTCAATACCCTTTTATTTTGATATGGTAATGTTTCCATACTTTTGTTTGACCCCCAAGGTCTAACTAAATGGGCTCATGCCAGTTTAGATACCAGTATTTGTACCACCCTATTGGATGAGGGAAATTGAGTTAGAATTTGCATACCTATTGAATGTTACTGGGGAATCCGTTTTTCAATCTTAAGTGAAATTTTGGCCATGGATTGATTTTTTGTAGTATTTAAGTAGTTGTAATTAGTAATTGGTAAGTTGGTAATTAGTATCTAATTGGTAGTCATTAAAAAGGTAAGTAATTAAATAATTAGTAGTAATTCTGTTGTAACATTTAATTTCCCACTAATTATTTAATTAAAGTTTAATAGCTGTGTACCCAACTTCGTTCTTCATTGTCGTCTATTATTTTATTACAAAATATTTAGAATTCTGTCACAGAAATTTTAGGTTCCAGTATGATTTTGCATTGTTGTCAAAAGACTTGTCATCCATGGACCAAGAGATAAAAATTAGTTATTTTCTGTGGAAATTCACGGTTTCACTGGATAGATATTTATCTAAATAAATATACAAATAAAAACCATATTCAACTACAAAATATCATCCAATTCGTTAGAGCCGTTTTCGATATAGCCGAAATTTATTTTAATTATAAGTTTATTTATATATACACAAGAATTCTCTAAACCGAAAGGTAAAAATCTATCGGCGTTTTAATAGCCACGCATTATGTGTACTACATTGTACAAAACCACAATCAAATTCGTGTGTTTGCTTTTATTTCATCAGCGATTCCCAGATTTGGAAGATATTTCTAAATATACCCTACAAAGCAAAATTAAAATCGCCGTTGATATGCGTCCCTTGAGAAGTATGCTAGATGTGAATCTGAATGATATGATAGGATTAGAAATACCACTGAAGTGTAAAGTGTTGCTTAAAAGAGAACGCCGTGGCAAAGAAAGTATCACGGTTCTTCACTTTAGTTGAATTTAAATCGACTTATCGTAAGTTTAATTGTTTTTTCGTGTATTATTTATTTTTACTATCGGTTTTGATTATGTCTCCCTTAACTATTCACGATAATAACTACGATAATATTATCTATTAACAGCTGATTACAACTGTAACTTTAATAATACGGCCAACTTTTCAAAAATAACAAGAACTATGTTTTTCTTAAAAACCGAAACACTGTGTGATTTCATAAGAACTTCATTAAATGAAACGATTTGGGCAGTGATAGAGCCCGCAGCAACATCTGTTGCACTAATAGGCCGGCTCGACCGGTGAAATACCACGACTTCACAGAAGATAGGCGTGAAGAAGTATTTTGCGTTTCGTCTGATGAGTGAGATGCCAAAGGCCTAATTCTACACTTATTCCCCTTCCCATCCATTCCTAATAAGAAAAGAATGGGAAGACGAAGAGAATTGACAGGGGAGAGAGAGAGAGAGACGGAGGATAGGAAAAGAAAATATCCCCCCGCCCTCTGTCCATTAAAGGTAAGTAACGCATCTTCAACTCGTTAGCCTGTTGCAGATGTCTATAGGTAGGAGTCGCTTAATACCAGGTGAACTGCTTGCTCATTTACTACCTTGTATAAAAAAAAGTAATTGCTCAAGACGTATTTATCTTTATCCAAACCATCGTGTTAATATATTTTATTTAAATTGTGGTGTATATACCTTAATCCCTTGCCACATTAATGGGACTTTATAACAGCATAAAAATCGCTAGATAAAAAGGTGTAATCTTGATATTTAGAAAAATCGTCTATCACTGAGTTCGTACATGGTAACATCCAAAACCGCCTATTCGATCACCAGTTTTAACTGTGTTTTTCAAATTTCATGCATTATTATTCTTTTCTTTCATCTAGATCTATTCCCGACACACGCCTTGAGGAGTGCAAGTACTGGCACTACCCCAAGGACCTGCCGACCACGTCAGTGATCATTGTCTTCCACAACGAGGGCTTCTCGGTGCTGATGCGGACGGTGCACTCCGTCATCGATCGCTCGCCCCCGAATGTACTCCACGAAGTCGTATTGGTAAGCTTGAAAGAAATTCCACGATATAATATGTCAAAAGTATAGGTACATTAAACTCGATAACGAAGTCGGGTTAAATGACTGTTTTGGCGATCTGATTTGATAAGGGTGAAACCTTCATCGACCGCGAACTAGAATCCCTTATATGTAGTACGACAAGCATGAAATACCTTTTCCTTATTCTGTAACTCATAAAATGCAGGTTTATTCTTTTATGCGTCTTACTAAATTCGGTGAAAAGCAGATGATCTTTGCTTGTTTTGGGTGGTATAATTTTTTTGATTTTTTTTTAATATAAGTTGTTTTTGTTATATATAGGTCGATGACTATTCTGACAAAGATAATCTAAAAGACAACCTCGATAATTATATAAAACGATGGAACGGGAAAGTGCGTTTGATCAGAAACACACAAAGGGAAGGCCTGATCCGAACCCGGTCGAGAGGGGCCCAGGAGGCCACCGGTGACGTCATAGTGTTCCTAGACGCGCACTGCGAGGTCAACGTTAACTGGCTACCTCCATTGTTGGCCCCAATATACAGAGACTACAGGATCATGACCGTACCTGTCATAGACGGTATCGATCACAGAACCTTCGAGTACCGACCAGTATACCAACAAGGCACCAACTACAGGGGCATATTCGAATGGGGCATGCTGTACAAAGAGAACGAAGTCCCCGACAGAGAATCAAACCTCCACAAGCACAAATCAGAACCTTACAAGAGTCCAACGCACGCCGGCGGATTGTTTGCTATCAATCGAAGATATTTCCTCGAGATCGGGGCCTACGACCCCGGTCTTTTAGTCTGGGGTGGAGAGAATTTCGAATTGAGCTTCAAAATCTGGCAGTGCGGAGGCAGCATTGAATGGGTGCCGTGCTCCCGTGTGGGTCACGTCTATAGGGCATTTATGCCTTACTCGTTCGGGAGTCTCGCTAAGAATCGTAAAGGATCCCTTATAACCATAAATTACAAGAGAGTCATAGAAACGTGGTTCGACGAAGAACACAAGGAATACTTCTATACGAGAGAACCGATGGCAAGGTTTTTGGACATGGGAGATATAAGCGACCAGCTAGCGTTGAAGGAGAGATTGAAATGCAAGAGTTTCGGCTGGTTCATGGAGAACGTGGCCTATGACGTGTACGACAAGTTCCCTAAGTTGCCGAAGAATGTGCACTGGGGCATGGTGAAGAATAAAGCGGCAGGTGTTTGTCTGGATACAATGGGCAAAGCGGCACCCGCATATGTTGGTAAGTTTTTTTTGTATACTTATTTAAGCATTTACATGTTTGGATTCATTTTTGCAAAATAGCATCAATCCCAAAAGAAGACCACAAGGATCTATTAAGACATCAAACCTAGTCCCGTACTGACGAAATGAGGTGAATATCATGAATGTCTTTTAGACATACTGCATAGGTTAGTAGTTACACTAATGTTATGGGGTTATACAAAGAGGAATAATTATATTGTTAAATAGATTTAGGGGCGACTTTCGCAACCTTAATTAACACTAAGTTTTTGTACCTGCTCTGAATCAAACTAGAAACTAATTATTTAATAGCCAAGTTTAAAGCAAACTCGTAAATAGCTTCATCTATTTTTCGTTATCTGTTTCTAGTTTGTGTTTTCCTTCTTCTTTGCATTACTAATATTGATCATCAGGTACCTCCACGTGCCACGGGGCTGGCAACAACCAGCTGTTCCGGCTGAACGAGGCGGGACAACTAGGCGTCGGCGAGCGCTGCGTAGAGGCCGACAACGACAGCCTTAAGCAGGCCATCTGCAGGCTGGGTACGGTTGACGGTCCCTGGAGGTAACTAAATCTAGTACCAAATGTTTAGTCATATCTACTATATTTAGGGCTAGTGGATAAACTGATATTAATCTATGAATGTGGCTTATAAACATCTGCAACGACCAGAAGAAATAAAATCATGCGAAAAGATTGTCAGGCGATATGGCGCCAATAGCCTAATGGTTAAGGATACGGACCGCGAAACTTGAGGTCGTGAGTTCGAATCCACCATTCGCCTACTGTCGTGAACTATGTCCTAGCAAAGCTTAAGCTTAGTTAGGATGAAACATCTGCTTCACGCCGGTTTTCTATAAAGTCGTGGTAATTTCCTGGTCGAACCGACCCGTCTCGTATCAACGTCTAAGTTACTACATCTACCAACCTAATTAATATATCTAATTGTTAACAAGCTATGTGTGGAGGTAACTAAATAATTACATACATCTTTCATAGAGTCCTGACGTAGCATTGCCTCGTTCGTCGCTCACTTAGAATGGGAAGATTACGAATCTAATGACATCTCACTCTTCGAAATCAGTCGTCTTTTAGTATACTAATATTAATTATATACTATCCTTAATATTTTAGCTATGACGAGGTACACAACCAACTGGTACACCGTCTACACAGCCACTGCCTGACGCTGCAGCCGCAGTCGCGGACCCTGGGCCTGGCACCCTGCGACCCCAACAACACCTTCCAGCAGTGGACTATATCCCACAAGAAGCCAAACTGGTGAGGTGAGAGTGACACCAATTGACTTTAGGGTGTTAACCATAAATCGGTTAAGACCCCCAACACAAACGTGATATGTAATATTTATATGAAACGGGCTCATTTGAAATTTGTATGTTGTATTAAATAAGAATTTATTTTGATCCAGTCGACCCGCAGTGACTCGTTTTAGCAATGCGTCGTCGGATTATAGCACCGCAAACTCTATACCAGAAGATTACCAAAAAGAGTACTTTGATTACCAAAAAGAGTATCCGACAAATTATTGGCGCGAACGAATTATAATCTATTAAAGCATTAAGAAAGGTTTTCCGAAATAAATGTACATATTATATGCCTGTCGGATTACGAGGGGTCCACTGTATTAAGTCTGGATACTGCCGAATTTTCAATAACATTAAATTACTTAAGGGCGCGGATGCAACTCAAAAACCCTGTAATCAGTAATTAAGGAAGTATCCCTACCACACACATCTTAGGTGACCACCATTTATAAATTCCTACCCAGAAAACTAAAAGTTTGAAGGGCAAACTTTTATGTGGTCATTTCAAATGTTGAAATTAACATATGAAAGTTTAACAATTAACCTCTTTAATATTGTTCAAGCTATTAAAAAGAAAAAGTTGCATATTTAGGTCATATTACAAGAAACAACCAATATAATCTTCTATGACGTTATTGTGATAAAAAAAATATTTAGGAAATGGAAAAAGGACATTGTTTTTATTTGGAATATGCAATTTACTGGATAAAGTCTGTAAAAATCTAGCTTGCCCAAGAAGCTAAGTCCAGCCGACTGAACCTTCAATAGATGAAGAGGTAATAGAAAAATAATTTATTTCCTAAGCAAATTTTTGTCTAGAAACTTTGATTTTTAAGTTTCTAGACCTTAACAATCCGTTACTTAGGGGGAGGTATTGCTAATTATCTAAGGCTTAGGCTCTTTAACAGGGAAAACAACATAATATAGTATTTGTAATACTAAACCACAGTACATTTCTCTTTTATATCTTTGATTTCCTTTGAATCCCGTATTTCGGCTACTCTATCGGTACGTTCATACATATATGTACTTAATTTATTTATAATTTATATTTCTTTTAACTATTAACTCTTAAATAGAATGTATGGTTTCTTTTCATATTTTTTCTATGCTGTTAAATATTTTATTAACATTGTAATGTTATTTACTGCATGTGTGTTGATTGCGCTTAAAAGTTACGCGAGTGTGTTTGGCAGCAATTAATTTTTAGTTATAAATATAAGTCAATTTTTAACTAAAAAATAAGCGATGTAGACGTAAAATCGGCAACTTTTTAGGCTGATATTTTATACTTCTACATGCCTTAAATAAGCAGTTATTAACTAGAAGCAGTAAGTAAAAAGCAATTAATTCTATTTAAATTATTAAAAGTATTTGCTCAATACAACTAACTACTGCAGATTACAAGAAGTCGTGTGGCTGGCCGTTTAGACTTAAAATTTGGAGACCCCGCGAATCGAATCCTAAAAAGCAATATTTTACATGATCACTGGCTTGGCGACAGGCTAACCACCTGTCATGTTAATAAAATAAACGGTATTTCCTACACACCACTCAAAAAAATAATACAAAAAAATAACACAAACAATAGACATAGATAACTATATTAATATAAAAGTTGATTGTGTTTTATTTCAAAGGTACATTTTACATTGTAACTAATTAAATGTCAGTAAATAACAGTAAATAAATACCACCTACTTAAGAATGAGGTTTAGAATTGGATGGCACGCACTTACAGTATATATTATATATTTGCATTTGGTAGAGTTTTATGCACTGAGCACAACAATACCGCTCGAATTACTAGGAAACGCACCGTTTTTGAGAATACAAATTAATAATCGTCATAATCTTAACAATAAAACGCGAAACTCATATTTTTTTACTGGTGTGACAAGGATAAATGTCACTACCGTCTATGTCAACATTTACAAATAAAGTGTCAAGTTGAAACGGCAAAAAATTGACACGACGATATTCACTCCAGCTATTTCTTTAGACTTGTGAGCTCTTGCAGAAAAACTTCGAACTTGACAAGCTGCGGCTAGGTTAGTCAACTACCTGTCACTCAACAACTGTGAACCTAACACGCAAGGAGCGACCGAAGGGAGCTCACCTCAGGTTGATAGTTACCACGTGCAAAAATAGAATCTAAGGCATTTTTTGAATTAATAAAAAAATAATTTTGTAGGTTAGGTTTATCAAATTTACTTTTTAATTTACTCAGGAACGGTGCGATACTTTACACTGGGAGCGGTGTCTGGGGAAAAGGGATCTTCCTCCCTTCCTAATCCTGCCAACCAATTCTAAACTTTTACGTTACTAAATACTTGCTTTTACATATTGTTATTAAAAAAATGTTCCTGTATACACAGTTAAAAAATTTATTAACATTAATTCATTAGATATATTCGACATACTGAAGTTTGTACATTAACATAGTAAAGTAAAGGTTGAATAAACTAAAGGAAACTTATATTGTAAGAGTCGATTTGTTTTATACAAGTTAACTTATACATGAAATCCGAAACCGTACCAAATGAATTAGGTATGCCAAGCCGAGAACGAGCTAATATGTCATTACCGGTGAACCAATTTGTATTTTTTTTTTATTATTTCAATAGTCAATACTCAAAAGAATTACAACATTTCGTTATTCCAATTTTTTTTTATTTATGAATACAAAAGTAAATAAAAATTATTACAAATGATTAAACTTCTTCTTGTATAAAATTTATGTCACAACTTTCGGCGCCATATTTGTTACAGAATAATTAATTCAAAATATAGTCAATCTGAAAACTTACTTAAGACGAAAATTGACCATAATTTCGATTTGTACTTTGTGTAGAAATAAAGTTGTTGGCTTCTATAAAAGACAAATAACATATACATCACAAATTCTTTGAAATTGCATAAAATATTATTTAAAAATTATTTTAAGGTAAAAAATGACAAACTTTTTGTTAAAATATACACTTCACTTACATTTTCTTAAATTTTTATTGCTGCATGAAAAGTTATTGAGATTATTTTAATACTTTTTAAACATATATGTGGTAATTCATTATATTCACATTCCTATATATGAGGTTTTATTACGCGAATCTCTTATAAACATGACCAAGCAACTAGTTGCGAATTAAAGTGAAAAATGCATTTAAAAATGATAAATAAATATTTACTACTTTTATTTACAACAATTATATATAACGGCTGTATTTGTAATCCTTAAATATCTATTTTTTACAAAAAATGTAAACTGCCTCATCCATAAATTTACTCTCATAAATTAAATAAAAATATTGTAAAATACTTTTTCAATCTGTATAAGACTGAAGTCTTGAAAATGGCGGGAAGTTTGTAAAACAATAATTATATAAATATTTTAGAATTTCATGCTCTGTTTTTATATTGCAGACTAAAACCGACACTTTATAGTATTGACATTTTTCTTCATTACGTATGTAATTTAGCTGTAAATTTACACAATTCCTTTATTTGTAAATTTTCTGTGATGCCTTTTTTATATATATATGAATTCGATTTTAATGAAGTAAATAAATAAATATTTATTGTTAAATTTGTTTTATTATTACTAACCCTGATACGATATAACATGAAAATCATATTTGAATATTTTGTATTATATTTAGCTTCTGATATAGCTAATTTGACATATTCATAAAACATTCTAATTAAGGCATTAGGTAAATGTCTTAGAACATGGGCATTTATGACCATAGAGATCTATAATGATGAATGTTCGCTACTCGCCTTGCATACTTGTCAGAATTCAATTCGACAGCAATATTTTGAGTATAATTATTCATTTATATTCAAATTAATAACCTACCATTCTGAATCTTGGGTCAAAGATTATATAGATATCCCAATTTCTTATAACATGTTGCCCTAAGTGTAATGTTTTGGCCAGTGTTGGCGACTGGCAAACATTAGACATGTAGAACTTTTTTCAGGGCTATTACCCTCATGAAACCCAAACGCATAGCATTTGAGATAATATCCAAAAAGCTTTTGTTACATGGAACTACTATTAGCGGAGATACAATTATCAGAAAATTAGAAATATTCACGAGGTAATTTAATGTTTCTAGTTTTTTCTATAATGAAAACACACTTTCTGTGAACTTAAACGAAAATATTAGTAAGGGGTAGAATATATAATGGGGTAAAATATTAGTGGGTAACATGCTGGGCAGACCACTGGAAGAATTAAATAATTATACACAATAATTTTGTCAATTAATTTATTGTTTTATAAATATTTGTAAATTTAAGAAATGTAACTAAGCTACTACATTTTTATTTGAAATCAAAAGTTTATTAAATTATCTTTGTTGTTAAATTACTGTAGAAATTGACAGCATTTGATCAATGATAATATCATCTTTAAAAATTTAGTCTACTTTTAATTTTTAATTTTTTAGCCTTATACACCAATACTTTGTAGCAAATAATTAAAACTTACTTATTACATCTAGGTTATTATTGAGAAGATGCGATCTTATTTATCCTAATTTTTAACGGAAATGCAAAAACTATAAAGCAATTAAACAAGATACAAATTAAGGCCGGTTCAGACTCTTTATGTTGATCATAATTTAAATAAAAAAAAGCAAATGTAGCTAAAATCGATAGGAAGAAGCTTAAGATCCTTTACTATTGTAAAGGATCTTGTTACTATTGTTGTAATCAACAAATGAACAACACAGAAATGTCTGTTTTTCTAGTAAAATCTTTTTCTTCTTTTTAAATTTTGAAGCCTATCATTCATGAACATAAATAGAAAAAAAAGAAATCAAAACTTTAAGCACCAGTTAGTAGGAATTAAATCTTCAACTAATAGATAATGCACTATTTGTACACTTACAAAATCATTTTATCGCAACGTTATTTCGTACACATTATGATGGAATCCTCGACCACCACTCGGTCCAGTCATTCACACGACTCTTCACATCCAAAACCGACCAATTTGGTGAAGGTACATCAGGAGCTAGCCAGTTAAAGTCGTCCAAACTGTCCCAGTTATTACTATTCTTATCTAAAGATGACATATTGAAATGTTTCTCTAAGTCATCATACCGTAAATTGTATGGTGCAGTTCTGATCTCCGTACAGTCTTCAACTATACCTTTGCTTGTAACATGTAGGTACACATCACAATTGCTCGACGTATGCATACGAAGTTGTTGACATGCAGTGACTATTTTACAATTCATGCACTTTTCTATGAATACAGAGGAAGTAACCGGGCCAGTTAAGACAATGCAGTTGTCCAAATTTGTCAAGTGTAATGTACCCAGAACACCTTTGAGACCAATTGTGCACTTTTTTAAATTTCTCAATGCCACGTCCCTCTGAAATACCGCATCATTTTCTAGTAACAGAACCATTCCCTCTTTTGAATCGAAACCGAACAGCTTATCATCCCATTTGTTGCTGTCTGTCTTGCCAACA
>DWTW01001236.1:0-13109 GCA_018246275.1 Papilio slateri
TTTTTTTATAAAATATCGGCGAAGGAGGATTGTAAATTAGTA
This sequence comes from Papilio slateri, assembly GCA_018246275.1. Lineage (NCBI taxonomy): Eukaryota > Metazoa > Arthropoda > Insecta > Lepidoptera > Papilionidae > Papilio > Papilio slateri. Next base: position 43 of record DWTW01001236.1, read on the forward strand.
CTCTGTTTAAATCTCTTGTTTGCTTTGTTTTGAATACGAGTTTTTATTTGGACATATATAGGCTCAGCAAGTCGCGGTGCGTCTGGAAGGCGACGTGATAACAGCGGACGGCGCGGTGCTGCGCGGCGTCGCGAGAGGCACGCGCCTCCCCGCCGCCCCGCTCAGGGACCGCCCGGGTATAGTCCCAGTTTTTAATACACTAATTAGCTCAGTGTTTTAGGGGACGGATTGCGAAACATGTGGAACAATCTTCTCATTCCGCTAAGTCATTATCGTTATTCTCCAGCCTTGTCTTCACTAAGTGTGGTCGGAACAAAACGTTTCCTTCTTCCACGCCTTTCCGTCATCTCATTAATCATTCCTTTCTTGCATCTTTTCTTATTCCTAGCCCTACCAACATATACCTAAATATTCATATAAATTATTCATTCACAATCGTGTCGCAATAGTTTAGTTTGGATTTGATATTTTTCTAACAAATTGTGTCATATAGATTTGACAGGAGAGCGCCGTTACGAAACCCTTATGACAGAATTAAAATAGCAAAGTTGTGACCCTGGGTTCAAATCTGCCATGCGACTATGGTCGTGACCATCTTTCAATATAAGTTTAGATTTATTTGAATTCGTTAACATTTAAAAATATTATTCCAATTTAAAATTGATGAAAATAAAATATACTTAAAGGTATCTTTCACTTGAAGGTAAATTATCTTTTTGCCCTTAATGAAATTCGTATGTATAGTATATGTTAAAATTTCCATTTGTTCAACATGAAGATCCGTAAAATGCAACGCCCTGCTTCCATATAACTCAAATTTCAGCGTGCGTCCTTGCTTGTACAGCGATCTACACAGCTTTATCTTATTAGTTAGTTGTGTTAGTATACATCACAACGTAAACTTTTTAGTACACGTACAAGCTCGTGACGTCATCAGACTCAGGACTTGTACACGAGGAGTATTCTGTATCGATGTTATTTTTTTATGGAAGTAGGTGGCAAACGAACATGCGGGTCACCTGATGTTAAGTGACCGCTATCCATGGGCATCTGCAACAAGCAAGAGTCGCAGATGCTTTGCGTACCTTTAATGGACATAGGGGATAGACAGAAAAAGGATATTTCCTTCCTATTCATACCCATCCTGCCCAATCCTTTCCCCCTTCCCATCCTATTCTTATTAGAAAAGAATGAGAAATGGAAGAGGACTGAAATTGGGCCTCCGGCACCTCACTTATCAGACGAAACGCAGAGTACTTCTACTTCACGCCTGTCTTCTGTGAGGTCGTGGTATTTCACCGGTCAGCCGGCCCATTCGTGCAACAGATGTTGTTGTTGCGGGCTCTACCACTGTTAAAAAATTAAAATCTATTTAATAATATTCCAGGGGACACATCGTTGATACCGCTATACGTGGATGAAGATTACGCTGCGAGTGTATGCAGCTGTTCCTGTAACAGTTTCGCGCCGAACGACTAAGTTTTATCTAACTATTTGTTGAAAAAATAAGTGTATCTAACCGTCAGTTTACACTGTTGAAAAATGTGCACATAAAACATGTTGTTACCTCTCTCCCTCTCTATGAAAAGAACAGAGATGACAGCAAGGTTTAGGTTCGCCTGTTGTCGGCAGTGTAAGCTAAGCGTAAATGTTAAATGTGCGAAATTCTTCCTAAATAGTTTCTGAGTTTACAATAACTCGCGGTCCTCCGGAAAGAAGGTCTCCGCTAGGCTCCTGGCCGATTCCACCCCCTCTAACACCTTACCACCCTTCATGAGGGGGACTTCCTCTTTCCTCACGGCTGTACGGCGCATCACCTTGTAAATGCCATCCCACATGGTTTCGCGTTCCTGTCGCAACTGGTAATGGTACATCACATTTTTATAATTTACACATTACAATCGAGTTATTAGGATAAGCATTGAAATAATTTTGCTTCATTAAATTCTAGTAGTAATAAATTACCTGGTGTGTGGACAAAGAGAGCGCCTGCAGGGGTTGCAGCGGCTGCAGCGACTGGATCTGCTGCAGCGGCTGCAGGGTGGGCGGCGCCACCACGCTCGCCAGCGCGCTCGTCGTCGTGTTCGGCGACGGATGCACCGCCAGATACATCTTTCTGGGACCCAACATGCCCTGCTTCCCCGTCGACTCCTGGGCTGTAAATTACATAATAGCACATCAAAACATTGCATCTATTATCATATTGTATTGTTCGTTAGTATATAACACTTACCAATTTAAGAAATAATTAAGATGAGATCAATTTCAAATTTCAAAAATTGTGCCATCATAATTCCAAAGTCCAATTTTGCAAGTGGTTGTGAATGTGTTATTGAGAACTGACCTTTCAAAAGTTGCTGTTTAACTTGGTGCTGTACGAGAGCCAACTGCTGCGGCGACAAGGAGTACCCGTGCAGCCCCTGCAGCACAATGCTCGGCCCGCTGCTTGTCTGCATCACCTAAAATATACAAAATAGTAACGATATTAATGCATGTATAAATGCAATGTTAATTTCTAATCTACTTCGTGACGTTAGATTGCTTATGTTCTAATATTACAGAAGAGAGTTACAAAAAGAATAACAAAATCTCAGCTATAAAGAAGACAACTAAATCTAAAGTAAATCAAATTTAAATCGAACAGCTCACAGCTCAAAGCATGATTATTTGAAGTATGGAATATAAAACAAAGTTGTAAGTTCGATTCTGCCATTTGACGTTTGTCATGAAATATCTCATGAATATCACAAAATCAACAAATTTTGATTACATAAAATGTGTTTTCAAAATTTGCTGACATTTAGCAATCGTTATCTACGACGATCTACAGAGAGCCCAAGCTAACTTGTAACGTTTGCGACTTCAAAATGAAAAAGCAAAAACAAGAGTAATATATTTTCTTTTACTTTTTCCAAGGAATATATAATAAGGTTATAATTTTATAAGAACAAAATATTAACCTGAGCGGTGACAGTTTTGATAACTGTTCCTGGAGGTTGGCCAGCTAAAAGTCGCTTTTCCATTATTTGGTCTTCAGTGAGTTGCGGTTGAGGCGAGGGCGTAGCGACGGCGAGGGCGGGGCGTGGCGCTGGCACCGCGACCGGCGCCACGGCGGTCGCCACCGAGGTAGCCACAATCGGCGTCGGGCTGGCCGGCGTCGCGGCTGGACTCTGCCCGATGTGGGCAACTATCTGAGCTTGATTGTTTCCCGTCGGCCGGATCAACACTTGCTGACCGTTTACCGTCGCCAGCTGTATCTTCCCTGCAGCGATTTGCTGCACCAGTACGGGGTTGTTGACGACGATCTGTTGCGTAGAGGGCCGCACGCGCGGCGGCTGCGGACGCGGCGGCCTCTGCAGTATCTGTCCCTGCACTAACACAGTCTGCATGGGCTGTATGCGCGGCTGAACGGCGGGCCGAGGCCCGGATTGCACCACCACTTGCTGTGCGGGCTGAACGATCAGTTGTTGCGAGGGTACCACAACCTGCTGGGCCGGCTGCATCACTATCTGTCTATTGCCCTGCACAATAGTCTGCTGCGCCTGTGTCGGCTGTGTGACTAAACGAGTTGCAATGGGCGTCTTGACTTCTTCTGTACATGTTTTCGCAGCATTAGGTGTTTTATCTGAATTATCTTTAGTTGAACTGTCTGCCTCTGTTGTCTTTGTCGCAGACGATGTCGCCACCAACTGTCCCGTTACACCTTGTTGTCCCGCCATAACGACATGCAACTTTCCATCCGGCAGTTGTATTAGCTGCTGTCCTGCTAGCAGACCTCTGACAGTTATCTTGCCATCGGGTGCTCGAATTATTTGAACTTTTTGTGGTCCATCTTTTTGCGTATTTGTAGAAGGTTTAGTTGCATCTCCAGATGCCAGTGTTTTCGTTACACCAGTTACAGGCTGACTAATCACACGGGTAGTACCATCCGCACCTTTAGTCATTATAATTCTTCTCGTACCGATGACAGTTTTCTGACCGGTTGGCGTTGTGGTATTCGTAGTCAATAAGGAAGTTAACGTACTTTTTCCAGAATTTTGGTTTGGTGTCTTTAGTTTATCTAAAAACAAATTCAAAAATTTAAAAAAGACAAAATAAATAAACTTTCTAAGATATAAAAAAGCCAAGGCTTTCACAACAAACCTTGTGACATTTCTAAAGCCCTCTTCTGTTGATGAGCAACCCGCTGATCGCGCAATTGCTGTTCCATCTTGTCTTTAAGATCGGCTGCGTTGGGCGGCGTCGGCGGTATATTTCTCTGAGGAAGTTTGCCGGTTGTTTGGCGCGTCACGGGCGTAACGCGATCTGCGCGCTCGCCGTATTGACGAACTTCCCATAGTTCTAGTTTGTCTTCATCCACCCACTCCTCTGATACCTAAACAAATTTAAAGAAATGTTATTAATACTTTACACATATTATATGCCGAAATATCAATTCATATCATTAATTTCATATCATCATGCATTTTGTTAGAGCAATAATTAAAAAAATGAAAAGCACTATATACCTGCGGCTCTGTGTTCTGCGGGGACTCAGCGCGTTTACGCTTCCTTAAACCACTACGTATTGAAGTAACCTCTCGAACCGTCTTGGGTAGTTCAAGAGGAATAACGACTTTCCGGCGAAGATATTGCGTTCGCTCCGAAAATTGACCTATATGCCGGTGTTTTAGCAATTCTAATGAAACTATTTCAGTGTCTGTTGTAAGCTGGTGCTTTCCGTCGGCCGTAGCCGGTTTGGCTGCCATATCATCCCACCTCAGACAAGCCCACATAATTCGAAGCTGAAGCGCTGCACTAGCCAGCCACTGCAGGTTCACGGTACGGTAAAGCCAGCATGTCTTAAAAAGTGGTCTGGCACAGGGATACGGCCATACAGATTGATTAGGTTTCGCGCTGTGACTGAACCCCGACACTGAGCTAAGGCCGGATTGTCTACAGAGTTTCCTTAATTCGTGATGCGGTAAAACCATAATAGTTTTAGCTTTGCTTTTGGTGTGGAATGATGAACACAGGGGATACTTTACGGGCGTTCGTTTCTTTTTCTTTTCAATAGCCGATGTCTGCACTCTTTTAAGATACAATTTCCCTTGAGGATTTATAGTAGAGTAAACTCTAACCACTCCATCAACCTTTTCTTCTTTTACAGTCTTGTCTTCTTTTTTCATGGCCCTTGTAAAACCAAATCGCCTATTAACAGTCGCCCTATATTTCGGTTTATCATCCTTTTTATTTGGCGTCACGGCGTATTCGTAAGACGAATCCCGTGCATTATTGCTAGGCCCTAACGTGACGGAATTGCTAGACTTACTAGATCTTCCGCGCGTTATTTTCAGTTTAGGTATTGGTGGTCGAGGTTTATTTACATCATTACCACTACAATTATTTTCATTTTGCTGATCTTGCTGCTCACCATCAGTTAATTCCTTCAGAGGACCAATTTCAATTTCACTGTCTTCACAATTATTAGACGTGATGTCAATGTCCATTTCATTCCCAACGGCAGGCACGGCTTCTTCTTCTAAAGTGCTTTCAGATTTTATAAAACTCATAGATGGATCTTGCTCGACCTTCTCGACCTTAATACCATCAGTACTTCCATTAGACTTTCTTTTAACGAAACAGTCTGTATTTTTATTATCACATTCTTGTGCACATGCTACAGCAGACAGTAAGTCAGTTAAAATGTTCTCTTTGGAATTTGAACTTTTTCCTAAAAGATACTGTTCTAAAATTGACATTTTATTGTTTTCATTTGAACTGAATAAATGGGTTGAGTTAAAAGACCCATCTTTTAATACTGATAAAAGTTCATTCAATAACTTTCCTTTTTCAATACACAAAGGAGAATAGCAATTAATTTTGAAATCATTAGGCAGTTGACCTTTAACTGATGATTCAACTTTGTTACATCCAGGAGAATAACATTTGTAGTGTTTGGTTAACTGATTCAATTTCTGGTATTGATCTCTGAGACCGTCCACATTTTTAGCAACACTACTTGAAATCTTTGGCTTTAAATCGACAGCTGGACCACACATGGACGTTGGATCTATCTCAGTATCTTCAGATTCTACATCTACATTTTTTTCTTCTTCACTCTTTACATCTACCTCTTCCTCTTTCTTTATATTAGCAAGTAAATTATTTAACTTCTTCTCTTCCATGAATTTCAAATATGTACGCCGCGCGAGGAAATCGTCTAATTTGGATTTTCTAGCGATTTTAGGGTAATACCTTCGAGTTGAAGAACTCAAAGCTTTTTCCACATCTATTTCTTCAAAATCATCACATTCCTTTTCGAGCTTCATATTGCGCATCGAAGGTGGTACTGCAAAAAATATACATACACACAATAAATTATACCTAAAGACAAAATATGTCAGATAAGTCTCAAGATCCCAGCAATATACTACTTAATATTATATTACTGTTTAAAGAATTTTTAATATTTTTGAAATATTCCAGTCAAAGTCAGAAATCAACAAGCACTATTAACTGTTTTTAATCTTATTTGCTATCAAACAATGTGAGCCTGTTGCTAGGAAATACATTTCAATCAAGAAAATTCTTTACAAGCAAGCCAGTATTTGTTTTTACCAACAATTGACACCAAAAACAAGTTTCTTATTATTTAAGAATATGCAATTACTCACATTTTTGTAAAACATCTTCATCGGTTGCATCAGATGTAAGGTATTCATAGGTTTTTGGTTCAACTGCTAATACTTTTATTGTATTTCCTTCCCTGACTCTTACAGCCATTTTAGCAGGACCATTGAGTAAAGTTGATTTGAGATTTGCATTATGTCTTTTAAATTTCCTTGTGGATGAATTCCATAACCATCCCCATTGTCCATGAATTCTGTATTCTTCGCCTTTTTGTTTCCATACCTTAAATCATAACAAATAGTTTAAAAATCAACTTTTAGCTGAAAACTAGTTTTCGAGCCAAGTTAGATAAAAACAAAATGTTAAAGTTAAACATTTAATTTTTTTTACATTGTTTTTACTCAAAACCTCTATTATATACGATAAACTGTTTTTTAGTTAGCTTGGTAGACATAAAAACTAGAGTCCTCCATAAACAACTGATCAGAAAATAATTATCAGTCATTCTCCCTTCTGATTTCAATGTTGGTGCTAGTATACTTTTCGTATAAGATAGCATTTCCTCAACATGAGGTAGGCTCATACACAGATTACACATTTTGATTATGATATTTGTATGAGGCATATTTCAGTGATGGTGTGTAAATTTATAAATCAACTAATTATCAATGATTAAAAATTATAAAATCACCTGATGACGGAGCCCTAATGAGTATTTGACAAAATTGTATGCAGTTCTGTATCTCTCTTCTTCTTCATCTCTCTCCTTTTTCTCCCTTTTATCTAGCTTCTTACGTTCCTCTCGTTCAGCAGCTGTAGTTCTTATAAGCCTCACATGACCTAACTGTTCATGCCAGGCTTGCATCCAAACCACACTTTTGATACATGCCTGAGAAGAAATATGTATTATCATAAATTATTAATATGAAACAAAGTATATATAGCTAAATACCACCTTCTAATCATCATCTATTATCATCATCATCATCTAATAATCAAAACTTATTTACAGTTAAATTTAAAAAGAAAAATATAACAAGAATATTTCAAAAACTTGAGAAGTCTGGCTGTGAAAGCCAACTGACTTATGCTCTAATTCTCTGTTCAGAGGAATGGTCTGTCATCTGTAAATAGGCTGTTAATGTCATTTTAGGATCTTTGTCCTGCAGCAGCTACAATATTTGTAGCGCTATTAATGCCTATGAAGTCAAACATCTTTGATTGTTTGTTGATCGGCAACCAGGTACAGATTCATTATTATTTTATATTACTTATTCTAATTTTTACCTGTAAAACACATAGAGCTCTTGCAAAATCCCGAGGTGCTTGGCATAACTGTACAGCTTGCACCCACGGCTTTCTTAGTAGAGACCAATTTGGATGCATGAATTGCAATACTATATTGGACTCTAAGTGCAGAAGTGTTTGCCTTAAAGTTGCCACCAACAAGGGTTTAGTCGCTGTAAATTAAAATATTATTGTGATTATATTTTTCCGGGCACTTATATTTAGCAACATTATTTGTCTGAATTTCTTTAAACATACCATTGAGCAAACCAATCCATTTGAATTCCTGTCCTGATGATAGAGAAAATTTATGAGAAATATATCTTTTTTTGTCTCTTTCTTCATTTCTTTGTGGTTTGTTTAATGCTAAAGGGTTGCATGTATATTGGTTTATATAGGATTTGAATGCATTCTCATTGCCCAATTTGAAGAGGTAGGTTCCATTTGAAATTTGATTCGATTTCAATCTTGTTAGCCTTTCAGTGACTGGAAAACAATATTAAGTATTAAAATATCAGATTACAACATTCGCTCACCTTTAAAAATATACAATAAAATGAGATTTGTTGTTGTTTGACCTGTACCTGCAAATACAAATTCTGGGTTACAGTAGTTATATGTTGAAGTAATTTTAAAGTATCTCTATGAGATGACAGTGATCATACTAACCTATTAACCCAACCCATAGTACTTATCTACTTATCTATCCTTTTAAAAGTCATTGTTAGAACCATCATTCTTTTTACAACAAAAAAAATAGTTATTTAATATTCGAAAATAAAGTTTTTTTATGGTGCTGAATAAATCTTTTTACATCACAACAATGTCTATTGAAATTAAATTTATTGACAATGCAGAATTTTGGCACTTTTCTCTAATGTGATCAGGTAAAGAAATGAAAAATAAATAGCAACATGGCAACAAACATGTTTTCATGGTGTAAGTGACTAGCAACAGACTGTCATAAAAGATATATTTGTCAAAAACTTACCTTCATCACTTTTCTTTTGCATTGATATTTTTGTTTTATTGTGTTGATTATTTTTTTGTCTTTTACAATCTTCATCATCCAAATCTTGGTATCCATCACTCTCTTCTTTTGGGGTTTCATCACTTGTGATAGTAACTTCATTGACTACATCCCCGTCAGCATCTAAGGATATTTCAGTTTCATCTTTATCAACTTGTATTCTTATATCATTATTACCATGTTCATTCTGTTTTTGTTCTTCCCTTAAACTTCTCCGTTTAATTAAATTAGCATTCTCCACCTCCAAATATGACTTTCTGTTCCCTTTTGCTTGATTTGTTAGTTTTTCTGTTATATCCATTTGTCTAATAATTTCTTCCTTCATTTCTAAAAACTCCCTGACAAGTGGTGCTTCCATTTCATCCCCATCTAATTTGTGAAAAAAATCTTGAAACTGTTGTGAAGTTGTATAGTACCAGACATCACCATTTTCAGCCTCTCTGAAAAATACATATTCTATGAAACACTGACTTCACTGAATTTTGCTTCAACATAAAAATATAATAAGTGTTAATAAGGCAGCTTATCAGTTACTTACATAAATATACGCCTTGCTATAAACCAATATTTTCTCCCATGCCTATCAAAGCCCAAATGTTCATGACGGCACAGTAGACCCTGCTTCTCTGCATCAGGAAGACAGTCAGTTACACCCACAGTCTTATGTTGTTTACATAGGGCACACTGCCAGTCTTCGGAAGGCACATCGACAAGAGGAGGATCCACACATTCCAGATGAAACACTGCAGGACAAGTTTCGCAGCACAACAAATCTCCAAGACGATGGCATACTCGACAATGGTCATCATAGAGTACAGGACCTGTGATAAAACATGTAATCATGATAAATAATATAATGATATGATAACAACTGATGCCTATACACAATTTCAGAGTGAAAATATTTATTAAAAATATTGATTATAATTAATGCACATTCACATGTCTTAAAATGTTTTAATGCAAGGGGGGAGCATATGAATGTACATAGGCAACATACAGTTTGTGTGTAGTTTTTAAAAATGAGAAATATTTAGATCCAAGTTTGGTTAGTTCCTGTTGTATTATGTCCAAATCTTGTCACCTTAGCTACTTGATAATCTTAGGAAATATCAGATAGAGATAAACACCATAAGTTCTCACATCTTTAAACCCTAGTAAGGTTAAAAGATGTAAAAACTTATTATTTTAGCTTAGTTAAGAGGAGTTTAAATACCAACTGATTGAAAATTAGTATTTGGGGTAACCTAGGGAGTTACAGAATCCATTCAGGTAAATGGATATGAACAAGTAAGCCTAGTTAATAAAAGCATCAATTATGTATATTATGCACTAGGAAGGTAGACAGAGATTCAGGACTTTTTAATGAAAAAGGGATGTCTTTTGCATTTAAGTGTTATAAATATTAAAAAAAAATATTTGGAGAAATATTGCTTTGAATTGTTTTGGTGAGTTTGAAATTAATTTCTAACATATTATGGCACTAACCTTCGCTTATGAGGTCATCACGAACAGGGTTTGTAATTAAAAATTGATTACACAAGAACTGCAACACATCTACACGATCTTCCACAGATGTAAATGGATATTCACATGAATTTAAAATCTTTGCAACATTTTGGTCAAATGATTTATCACTTTCAACATACACTCTTAAGACTTCAGGCCAAGTCATAACATCCAATAAAAACAAAGTAATATTTACACTATCTTTATGGTCTAAAGGACCAAAATGTGTTTGTTGTGCATCCTCTTCTCTCAATAATGCCTTTAGCAACATTATGTGTATTTCTATTAGAAGGTTACTTTGATCCTCACAGCTTATAGCTGCACATAAGTCTTCTAACCGAAATGGAGACAACCTTACAAGATGCCTGAAGTGACGCAGTACTTCATATATACCAACAACTTGCAGCACTAAATTATGTGGAATAATTAAGTCATCAGATGAAGAAGGGAGTTCCAGTGGAGGGATTTTTCTTTCTTCTTGCAGCCACAGAGGGTCAGGGCTGGGAGGTCGAATTAAATTGCTGTTAATTTTTCGGGGAGTACCACCTGTCGAACTGCAACTGGTAATAGAGAAGTCACTATCACTGGCTGCACCATCAGCCGCGATACTCCCCTCGGAACTATCGCTGGCTCGATCTTCTTCTGGCTCTGATCGGTCACTAAATTCATCCCCAAAATCAGATCCATAATGATATTCTGATTCGTGATAATCTGCTGCTTGAGGATTGTAGCCTCTCCGTGAATAGGAATTCGATAAACCACCTCTTTTACTCTTATGTGTTTTTCCACCTCTTTGTTTTCTAGTACTACGTCTACTGATATCGCTTCCTTGAGGGGATGACGCTCTGGACGCAGATGGAGTGCTCACAAGAGAGTTAGACCCGATATTTTGAGCTTGTAAATATTTTGGTTTTTTTAATAAATGAAATTGAAATTTTCTATTTTTTTCAAAACTTGCAGACTTTGGGGGCCTCCCGCGTTTTTTCGCCCCCCTTCCAGACATCATTACTAACTGTCAATTATCTACTATTATGCACGTGTATTGCAAACACATTCTTGTTTACAAAAACAAAACCATGTACCTAATTGTATTTAGATTCATCTTAAATCTACAGCATTCATGGTCCCAGCCGTTAGAGATGCATACTATAATTCGAATGTCATAACTTTTATAACACAATTCACACAATTTTTTTACACAATTAATTATTAACAAGGCAGTTCACTGACAACAGACAAGTACTACTAGAATTTATCAAAGAAAGAAGGCACCAAAATCGTAATGACGCGAAATGTGAATAGGTACATGCAATTCTGAAACGCTCGAAGCTGTCTTCCCATTGGTCAATAATCAGTCCGCCATGTCGTTTTTGTAACTTGTGAATTATTGAATTTAATGCTAATAGAACAATCTGGGAGTCAATATTCTTCACATGTATTGTTGTATAGTCAGTCAATTATTACAGGACAAATTACAGCATACGTAATGAGATATCCGAAAATATCAGTCGCACCGATCACTTAGTCTAGGATAAAAAACAGAAGTTTAGATCTGCGTCGTCGGCAGCCATTTTCTTTTCTCCGAGCAAGTTGTCAAAATAAAACCTAATAATTTTAATGATCACATAGCTACATGTTATATGTTCCTTTTGGTGAATTTCATTAAAAAATAAAGCTTTATTTAACCTGAAACATTTCAGAACAATCGTACCACAAATTTTATGTAAAGAGGTTTTCAGAATGTTGAACAAAGCGGAAAAAGCATACCAACTATACAGACGTACTACTATAGTTTAAAATAAATTTAGCATAATACTGGCAGGCCAAAAGAGCAATTTTTTTATGAATAATATTCATTATTTATAAAAATTGGCCTGATTTGGTTCTTTAAGGATTACCTTTACTAAATATATATTAATGGTAATCAACGAAAATGAAGAGAATCTATTTGGTTTTACTTCGTAAAAGATTTAACTTTTATCTATTATTAAAAATAAATAAATTCTCCGACCTGAGTAGAAAGAAATATTGAAAGTCCAAAAAAATACAAATATAAAATTTGGTCTAGTTCTAGTACAATGTTTAGTGCATGGCATGTCAAAGTTTTGGAGGAGTAAGAAACAAAAAAAAAGAGGAACAAATAAGAAAAATATAAACAGATTGACAGTATGATTGAAATTTGTACACATTGAAATTAAACTAATTTTACGGATTTTATCTCGTTTATTTAATACTAATTTGTACAACAAACTCATATTGCTTAAAGGACAATAAACAACTTCAAAATTACTTTATTTTATTTTTCAAAGTATGTTATAGTTACGTCAATTCCCAGTTATAGGTGAGATCACAATGCAAACACGGAGCAAGAAAAGTTACAGCTGCGACCACTTGATATTTTCTCTCAAGATCTCATTGCTCCGCATCCGCGTCGAGAACGTTCATACACGAAGACGTACCTATTATACCCTCAATATATAGGCCATGTATATTAAGAAGGATTTTTTGTATTCGCCCATTAATGGTAGGAGCTTTGCTGGATTTTCTTCCGTCACTTCTTTTACCAGCGCTAACGCTTTCCGAAGTGGTAGTAATGTTAGCTGTAGTCAGATATTAGCTACCGATCGAG
>DWTW01001237.1:0-13108 GCA_018246275.1 Papilio slateri
GGATGGGAAGGGGAAGAGGATTGGACGAGGAAGGGATAGATAGGAAAAGGAAATATCCTTTTTTCTGTCTATCCCCTTCTCTATCCATTAAAGGTAGGCAACGCATCTGCAACTCATTAGCTTGTTGCAGGTGCCTATGGGTAGCGGTCACTTAACATCAGGTGACTGCTTGCTCGTTTGCCACCTTTGTCCATAAAAAAAAGACTGTAAGACTTTCGCTCTCTTATTTATACGAGAGACACTGCCGATAGTGAACTCTATCACATTGTATGTATATAAGTTTGCCTTAAAACTAAGCCAAACTATAAGCAACATCAAACAGATTATATAGTGCTAGATGAAGTTTTGTAGGCTCTTAAGGTATGCCTCCCACACGACGGACCGATGATTTGGTCAAGGTTGCGAGAGCCCATTAGATGAGGCACTAGGCGGCAGGGGACCGATCACTGTGGCGATCAATGGGGGAGACCTACGTTCAGCAGTGGACGAATATTGGCTGAAACGACGACAACGACGACAGGCCTATAACAACTATAGATATAAAGCTCATGTCGCATAGTATGAAAGTGTGAGAAAGAATCTTAGCGGAAAGGCTGAGAGAGGAGAGTGAGATAGCCCGGAACCACCAATATAGACGTGCGCACAAAAACCTGCACATGGTGTTCGCGGACCTCGAAAAGGCATACGAGGTTCCGCGGGAGGTTCTGTGATGGGCTCTGAAAGTGAAAGGAGTGCCTGGGAAATACCTGCAGCTTATTCTACTGTCGCTGTGTAGTGTACTGTCGAGCCAGTACACACATCCGGTCCACTGCTGACGAAAGCGATAGTTTCGGGGTCTTAGTGGGCCTGCACCAGGGGTCGGCATTAAGCCCTATCTCTTCCTCCTGGTAATGGATGCACTGACATCAGACATAAAAGAGGAGGCAACCTGGTATTATATTCCGAAGGCATGATACATGTCGGGGAAGATGAACGCGAGGTGCAGAGCAGGTTGGAAAAATGGCGAAATAAATTGGAGAAGGCTGGGCTTAAAATCAGCAGGACCAAAACTGAACATTTGTTCTGTGACTTCGGTGGTCCCACCAGCTTTTCTCCAATCGCCTTAAATGGTGTATTCCTACCAACCTGCTTCGATTCAAGTACCTAGGTTCACTTATACAATGCGACGGCGATATTGACCGAGATGTGTGAAGCCGAATAAATGCAGGTTGGATGAAATGGCGACAAGTCACTGGAACGACTTGTGATCCAAGAATGCCCCTTAAGCTTAAGAGACAGATCTAAAAGTCTGTCGTTAGACCTGTCGTATTGTATGGAGCTGAATGTTGGGCCACCAAAGGTTTAAATAAAAGGAGATTACATGTGTCCGAGATGCGAATGTTAAGATGGATGTGTGGTGTGACGAGGATGGATAAGATTAGGAATGAGTATATTAGACAAAGTCTGAAAGTTGCTCCAGTGACAGAGAAATTGAGGAGCAAGAGGTTAGCGTGGTATGGGCAGTGAACGCAAATTAAACATGGAAACATTCTTGTCGCTCAAAAATAGCATAACGAAAAGTGTACCGTGATGGGCGGGCTTACAAATTGCACCGCGGGCGATTTTATTTCTTTCGAGACAGCTGATAGGTAAGAACGTAAACGGAGTTTACAAAATAATGCTATATAAATTCTAAAATGCCTTTATATGTTGTGAAGTGCTGCAGGAACCATACCGATCATTATTCTAAGACTTAGAATCCACTTTTCACGTGTAAATACAACGAGAGTTTCATTAAAATCTAAAAAAAAAAATCTATTTTTTCTATAGGGATGGCATTATGTCAGACGAATCAATTGAGTTCGCAAATTAAACTTTAAAAATTTGATATTTTTACTTTATGTGTATTTGTTTTACGGAGAATTCATAAATGCCTTAAATCATTTAATGTGACTTTGTTATTTGTTTCTTCTCTTAGATAGAGAGAAAGACCCTTAACCAAGAGAACAATGGATGATAGCTTTTCAGTTAGAGAGACACGAAAGTGATTGGATTGGACCAAACACTTTCGTGTCTCTTTTAAAATATGCGCAATTCAATTCAAACAGATTTCTATATGTCAAAACTGTAGGTACCAATTTGCACTGTTTTTATTTGGATTGAGCAATCTCGTTTTAAACGATGAAGTGGTAATTTAATTTTATAAACCTGAATTATTTCAGATGGTAATTTGTACAATATATCATATTCGTTGTAAGTCTTCTTTACCGATTAATGACTGAAATATAATATATCATTGTTATGAACCATTGAATTCATTATTAGCTGTTGCATAAAATATCCATTATCAAGTCTAATGTCACTGCCGCGGCTTGCCATGTACCGCGCCCAATAGCAGTGCATGTGCCGTTATACTTATGACACGGCAAAAGAAGCATATTGTGTAAACTAGTAGCAACTTAGTTGTACAAATAATAACATTAATTTTTGTGTGATGATCGTTCAGTGTACTATTGATTTGTATCTATGTGCGTGATTTTCGTATGTGTGAGTTATGGTGTCATAAATTAACAGTCACTTGTATGAACATGCGCCATCCATGTTTTATTTGCGTTCACTGGTCGTCGGGCAATAAATGTCACTGACAGTAGGAATGTGCACGCAATGCAACACTTGTAAGTGCGAGCGAGACAGACAGATAAATATGATTTATGACCCGAAGCCTCAGTTCATATTGCGTAGACTATAATAGTATAATGATTTTTAAAATTAAATAATTAAAACACCTCAATCTTATCTCTTTGTAATATTAATAGTAATAGTTTATATGGCTTGATAGGTTCTCACCTATGTAGATCAGTCGATGTGGTATAATTAAAAGAGGAATATTTCTCAAAAAAATGCCTAGCATATGTATTTACCTACGCTGCAGTTCAATATAACAAACAATTAACAAAATATCTATATTATTTTTGAAGTTATACGCAACAAATAAAAGACAAAATAGACGTCGTATCGTATTAGGAAGTCAAGAGGAAGCACAATGCAGAGATTACTGGAGTTTGCTCCACGGACAAGAGTAAAATAGCTCTTAAATTAATTATGATGAGAATGTTAATAGGCTGCGGTCTCGTATATCAGGTGAACCGTTTACTTGTTTGGTAATTATACGACTATATAAAGAAGGCATCAATTCTTAGAATCAGGTAGAAGAAGTTCGAAATATTCCATTGGTTTTATAAGAATGTTCTCATCTCGACGAAGGTATGTCATTTGAACTTACCAACAACCAAGACTCCTAGTAGTAGTAGAATAAAATAGCAAATCAATAACAGCTTCTTAGTTCTACCTAAATATGTATGTGAACAAAGAAATTGAACTTTAACGACGGTGATGGTCTAGATTAGTTTCAGTCTATAGACGGATCAAGGCAGGGGCTGACCGCTAGTTTGTGAGGTCCTGGGGTAATAGTAATTTGTCAGTGTAGAATATAATATGACAAAGAAAACCAAGCAATTTAATTTGTACTAGCGAGGAATAAAAAATAGAAATATTTTATTTGTGCCAGTCTAGAATATAATCGCACTCTTAGGGATATTCCTCTTATATCCACGGCCCTAGGCTGCAGCCCTAAAATATGCATCTAGGCTCATTCATCCAGAGTTGCTAGAAGGGACTTGATATGGTTATTGTTTTGATGCGCGTTATATGACTCAGAAATGTAGCGAATATATTATCCGCTACATTACGAAGTCGTCATAACATGAAATAAATAAGACATAACATTTTTAAAACTCATTTATTTATTAAAACATAATTATAGTATAACTACTAATTCATTGGATGATAGGATAGGCTTATGATATCAAGCTAAAACATACTAGTTTCTTACTAATGTTCAGTTACATTATATCAATTGCAAATTTCATTTTATTGACTTATTAGTTTTTCTTGCCTTCATACCCAATGCTAACTGGTCATCTTACAGATAGTAGATCAAATCATCCTAACTTCGGATCTTCTTATGTCTATAATTGTGAAGATATTTAGGAATAGGCTTGAAAGAAATACAAATAAAGATTAGTTAAGCTAATTGAAAGTAATTTCATTTAATACACCTTTTTAAAAATCCAAATTTAGAAATGTCAAAATTAAAAAATATATATTTCATATAAATGCTGTAGATATACAAATATCTCCAGCATCTCGTAAGATTATCCTACTTTTATATTACAAACTTAATAAATATGCAACATTGACATCATATTTAAAAGTAACAGACAAAATTATTTCTTAATAATACGTCGACAATGTGGAAAAAATAAAATAGATTTTTTTTATTTGAATTAAAGCGAGCGGAAGTACGTAGGTAATTCGGTTACTTTTAAGGTACAAGTTGAGTTTCAAGAAACGAAAAATTTACTTTTGTAGGACCTTGTAATATTTAACTATATTATTAAATTTCGTGAAGAGTGGATTTACCTATATCTTTCCTAGAATTGTAAATGCCTATCGACACTGTGACAAAATAAACTACAGTATTTATATATTAATTCTTACTGTGCATACGATCGTATGTATAACAAAAACTCCTGCAACAAAACATTGCAGACTACATTGTTATATTATCATTACTATATTTTACGACTAATGGTATCTACAAAATGATCAATAAGATAAAATTTATTTTATAATTTTCCGTCTTACAAACATTGGATTCAATACAGAAATAAACACTAATATGTAAATTATATTATATATTTTTGCATGAGCAGCAAACATTGTAATTGGTAGAATTTATCTCAATCTTATACATAGAGCACCTCACTTACAGTAACTTTAAAATCAAGCCATTTGCTCTAACAACAACCATAAAATAAGAAATTCAATCTACTTAACAAATTTTAAGTGACTAAATGCACATGATATTGTCTAGAATTAGTCTTTAGGCAAAGCGCTGTCACTTTTTCCCCTGGAATAGACTCGATATGCGCTCTTCGAACCCAGCATTCTATCGAGTAAACTGTGCTTTGCCCGTTTCCTAAGTGATAACACATCACGGCAAAGTTCATGGAATACTTCCCCGACTTGGTTCACCTGTTCTGCTGCAGCTACTTCTGCAAAGCTGCATTCGAAATCTTTTGCTAATATTTCACCCTCCTCTGGACTCACCTGGAATACGTAAAGTGTATATTTATAACTTTATATAAGTGTTGGACACACGGGGGGTAAGTTCAACAGATTTCACAGAATACAAATACGTTTTGTCTGATATGTGTGGCGCCGGAAGCCCAATCCTCGTCCATTCCCATCTCTTCTACTATCCTCTCCGTACCTACATTCCTCCTCCGTCCTACATAAAGACTGGCGCATCTACAGCTCTGCCATCTCAAGCTCGGTGTAGCTGTAGCCTCATGAAGGCAAAGGCCTCATTTGGCTGCTGGCTATCCGCAGTAGTGATCACTTGACGTCACGTAAAATTAACACGCTGAAATTTACAATATATGGTAATGGAATCGTTGCTCTCTATGCATTTAATGGTCGGACTATTCTTGTAACGAATGCGACCCAGAAGGATGGGGTACTTTGGCAAGTGCAGTACTTGGCAATGTACCAACTTTAAGAAGTGTAGTGACAAATTTGGCTATGTTGTTTCAAAATTGTAGGCATGAAGATATATAGCACAATGAGTGGTTACTAAAAGCGAAAACAGTGAAATAAATATATCCTTGTCACTATTGACATAAAATGGCTTTGTTTGATAATTCATCGTGTCATATTCAGTGAATAGTTACCTGTCTTAAATGGATCATATCAGCCTTATTGCCAACTAAAGTAAGTGGTACATCCGGGTGTAGACTTTGCTTTGCACGGCGCACGTAGTTAAACGATTCTCGGTCAGTGATGGAATAAACCAGGAACAGTCCATCAGCCCATTGTGCTATTTCATTGCCTGGTAGCTCGTCCAAACTCTGCAGCAAATAAGAACTTTTAGAAGAAAATTATATTCGTCGCTAAATGAGAGCACCCAATAGCCTTTATGTCCTGACTAAATGGAGTGGTCAAAATGAAGGTATGGTCATTGTGGCAATCTTTCGGCCGGCCTACGTTGAACAGTAGATGCTTTTGGCCTGGTGACAATGATGATGATGAAGAAAATAATGTTATCAATGTAGCAGACAGTGATAGAACTATAATTAAAACTTAGGTATAAGGATAAGGTGGTTTTCGGCGTACCTTTAGCTTGATAACACCTGCAACCAAACTCAATAGATGGAATACTACGTAAAAATAAATGCTGTTCTAAATAGATCGTTATGTCGTGAGGATGTGAACGAAACAAAAATAAGATTAACTTGCCTTTGGACACGTGTCTAGTATTTCAAACAATATTGGTTCACCATCTAGAAGAGCTTCATGTTTGTACTTGCTGTCTGAAAAAAGTAATTAAAATACATTTAATCATATAATGTTAAACGGCTCTGACGTTTTGGATTAAGTTTTCCATTTAGATAAGGTTTCCCTTTTTAAGTCTATCTGTATAGTATAATATAAAAACGCAACTTTTCACAAAAAAAAACTAATTATAGAGGTCAATTATATCTCATATCGTTCGCCATCTTGTGTGACAATTTTTCGTTAATAAATAATAATAGTATCTAACTGTTATGGTAGATGGCCCTATATGACATTATAGGAATACTAAAAATCTTTTTCAAAAAATACCTCAATTTTAGAAAAATAAAACGTCGACCGAAGCTCGGTCGCCTAAATAATTACTTATTGACATTAATTCCGTATTTAATTCCCCCACATTTTTATAACACATGTCTAACTATACTGGTGTCCTGGCGGAGAGTAATCGATGATTGAAGTAAGATTAAATGTTATTAAACATTTTAAAAAAGTAAAATTATTATTATAATACAAACGGGCTGGTATTCGTCAAATTGTAAGTCACAAGTTTCATAGAAGAAATAAAACGACTCTATACCTTGCTGATGATCGTATTCTCCGATATACCGCTTGGTAAGAAATCGCACCGTCAGCGCTGAAACATAAAAGAGATATTGTTAATAGTTGATCAATAAAAACAACACGTAATGTATTTTATGTTTTGAACAATAATCCAGTCCTATTGATCAAAAAATAACAAATTTACATGTATTCATTGTGTACCCTGGGCAATTTCATCATTGCACGATTGGTGCGATCAGGAATGTACAACGACCTCATAGAAAATCGGCATGAAGAAGCCTCCCCTCCAATAGGATTCGAATATGAAAAAATAATGAATTACGTTTTCGCCTCTTATAACCGCATTGATTGAACACGGCAATCCGTAACTCCTTAACAAGTCGCGAATGTGCCGTACGAGCAATAATCGAACGATAAAAATTGTCTTATGGCTTAATGTCAACATATACCGTGTTACCAAATCACAGAACTGATAACTATAGAACGTAAGTCACGGTGCAATTTTGCAAAGCGTATAGTCACGTCATATGTCACAGAAATACCAATAAGCAAAGTTTTTTTTAGCTCCAATAAGTAGTTAAACTATTTCACAAAATCAATATAAGCCAAGATTGAATTATGTGTATATGGACTATGTGCTTTTTGTTGAGCATCTTAGACCCAAATACGATAGGGGCGTATTTTATCGTCATAAACCGGTAACAGTCCATATTCGGACATATTTCTGATTTGGGAAAACTCACGAATATTTTAAAATAGCTAATCAACAATAGTAAAACCATTGATCGTTTTAGCAGAATGGGTAAAGAACACTGGTGGCATAACAATTAGACACCCTTACCCAGTCCACTTATTCATTAGTAGATGTTTAAATTCCGATTATAATAACCATTACAATGTAGATTCGATGAATTCGCATCGCTTGCGTACAAATAATCTTAAGCGATTGATAACATTGTATATTTACATTAGATGTTTATGTTTTTAATGTTGTTATAGAAAATATCTCTGGTAAACTAATTATAATCTCATAAAAAATATACCGTGAGTATGTATAATTAGATATGAACTAGCTGCCAGCGTCAAAAATAAACTTTACGCTGATCTAATACTGTATTACAAAGTAATACGCGTTTTATTTACTATTACGAGCACGTCATTTCAAAAACGATATAATTACGCGCGTGTTCATTTGAATTTTTTTATAATAGAAGGCGGCAAACGAGCACGCGGTTCACCCGATACCAAGTGAACTCCACCCACGGGCATCTGTAACAAGCTAATGAGTTGCAGATGCCTTTTCATGTACGGAGAAGGGGATAAACAGAAAAGAAGGATACCTATTACCTTTTCCAGTCCATCCCCTCCCCCGTCAAATCCGAAGAGGATTTTCCCCTTCCTATCAGTGGTAGAACCCGCAACAACAACATCTGCTACACGAATGGGCCGTGAAATACTACGATCTCACAGAAGACAGGCGTGAAGTAGTAGTATGCTTCTGCGTTTAGTCTAATGAGTGAGTGCCGATGGCCTAATTTCAGTCATTTTCCCCTTCCCATTCTTCCCTGATAAGGAAAGAACAGGAAGGGGAAGAAGATCGGACGAGGAAAGGATGAATAGGAGAAGGAAATGTCCTTTTTCCTGTCTATTCCCCTCCTCTGACCATTAAAGGGGCGTTGCGTTGCCTACGCATCTACGACTCGTTTCCTTGTTGCGGATGCCTATGGGTGACGGTCACTTAACTTCAGGTGAACCGCCTGCTCGTTTGTCATCTTATTCAATATAAAAAAGGCAGCAAAGGCGGGCCAAGGGGGACCCACGCCTTTGTCCAAAAATAACAATAAAATATATGAGACACCCTATAGGTTACGCGTCTAGTAGATATCTATTCTCGTAGTAATTAAATTTACCACGGCTACATATGATACAAAATGCTTATGAACAACAAATATTGAAATTGAAACAAATAAAAAATCTGATACGAGACACAACGAAAAAACGACATTTGTGTTCTACCATATAATTAATTACTTTTTAAAAGATGTCTCTGTTATGTCCAAAGGGATATTATCATTCTGATACCACTTAAAGCTTTTTAAAAAGCGTGCTTCTTCAATGATTTATAATTGACTCTGCCTCCAACGACATAAATGCTTAGTGGCGAGGGTGGTGATTAAATATGAGGTGAGCGTGAATGTGAGCATTTGCTCTTTCACCTCTTCATATAAAACGCCTCAACAGCAAAATTCTGTTTCGCAAATGTTAAACAAATAAATACCATCGCTATAAACACATAAATATACTTAGTACATTTCTGTTCTAGGTTGTGATGTATCGATTTTTCGTAGTATTTTTTAAAAATTCAAATCGAGTGTTTATTTTCTCTGCCCATTTGTATACATGTTACGTTTTATTTGCGTACAGCGTTGCCAGTATCTGACATTCAGATATTTTTTGTTGCTATCGCGTGTTAAATTAAATATAGATTGAGTTTTATCTTACTTAGATTTTTATAGCCGGCATTTAATGTCAGCTTTATCTGCGAACGTTAACTGATATATATCGTTAGCGGGAAACTAATTTAAGTCATTGACTCTTAATTTGTTTTCTACATGTCGTAACTTAAATTTTTAACTTCTTAGGATTGGCGATTAGGCGTGTTGGTAAACATCGACTAATCATGTCACCACGACTTTCATCTTAAATTAATAATTTATAAGAAAAGAACCACTTGGATAAGTAGGCAAGCGGGCAGCAGGGAAGATAGCAGTAAGATTTGCAATCGATTCGTGAAAGAACAATCAATCAATATTTTTTGTATGCTTTTTTTTATTAGCAGCGCTGTTTCTAGTCAGAAATAAAATTGCAAGTTACAGTAGATATGTAGTCAGTATGTTTTGCTATTTCACCATGATAAGACTTACGCCTGAACAGCATTTCGAAATTGCGAAAATTAATTTTTGGCTTAGCATTCAGTTTGCCAAACTTATGATGCACTACATCGATTTTACGGTCGACATAATCTGAGCAAGTTATTTGGGAAACCATGATATGTTTTCGCACTACGTGCACAATAGTTGATATAATAATACATATCTACAAGAATGCACAAAACAAAATATGGTTACTGTGAATCGCAATTTTAACAAGGTCCCCTATGTCCCGATTCGCCATCATGCTCAATAACGGAAGTTGCACGCATCCAATACGTGAGTCATATATGTAAAACATATTGGTAAACAAGCTAATATGCCAGCTGTTCAGAATAACCTGCATGCCCATCATGCGCGCAATACGGTCGCTAAATGGATATAAAGAACAATGCCCTTTTCAAATTTTATTGATTGTCTTCCACGAAATAAAGTAATTCATAAATGTTAACAATAACATTTATGAATTACTTTCTTTGGCGATAAGTTAAGTACCCAAATAAAGTAGTTATATTATGTTGACCTTATACTTCTTTGTTACACTATTGCCGAAATAGGTTTCTCGATAGAGTATTTGATTATTGAACTCCACTAAAGGTATACTTCGAGTATAAATAAATCTTTAAATACCCGAGCTTTAAAATGTATACATTGTTAGTTAAAAATAGTAATAAATTAGGTAAATTCAATCCGATGTTTTGTAGAACAATAACGGTATTAGCAGTATAGACACCTATCTATACTAATGTTATAAAGAATACTAAAATTATAGAGAAAAGATATTATTGGTTAAAGCTTTCTATAATATCTAGGCTAAAATATCTAACTCGAGCGAGTCTGGGGTGGTGTCAGTTTGTTATATAGAGTAATATATCTTGCGCATAGTAGAACGTAAAAGAAGTAGTAATGATATTCATAACATAAATATTTAGGTTATTTACATATTTTTATATCTCAAGAGCTCTCATCAAATAGACGCGACTTACACTGTAATATTCTACTAAAATAGAAACAAATTCTGTCAAAAAAACATGTAGTTTTTACTGGATCTCGATAAAAAAAAATTATAAGAGTATCCGGACCTTGATAATATTTTTCAACTATAACCGGATATCACTAAAGCTATTTGCTGACCTCTGGTCCAGACCACCGTTAACTACTACCACGACGTTCGGTTCACAGTATACAGACCAAATACGTTCAGATAAAAACTTTATCTGTCTTAATCCCTGGCTATCTCATTCTGCATTTAAAGAGGGAGATTTTTTTTTAATTTGGTGTGAGATTTGTATCTAGGGTACATCAATAATTATTTTCCCGTCATATCGCAATGTGTTTCGTTGTAGAAATAAGAGATGCTATCTCATAATTCATATTAAATGTTTTAATACTTTAAAGGAATCTGAAAATTACTGTGGTTTTAAAGAAAATAAAAATTATCAAAACAATAAAGTAAGCTCGATGGGAAGAAAGGCGAGAGACGTGTGACAATATACGTGAATATTGATTACTAAAACCACGCACGTGTACTAATTGATTTGAAGTGAATCTGTACCTACGCTATGAATAATTCATAGGATGGTAGGAGAAAATGGGGAGTATGGATAAATGTTAAATATAACAGTAAATCGTAAAAGAAAAATTATAAACCAATCCAAACATCCATCTGCTTTTAAAAGCCCATGTACTAACTTGCAGACATATATTCTTTGTAAATTTCTAGACCTCCTCAGTGTTGTAAATACGTGAACAAGTGTAGAGGGCGATTAGTTGAAACCTCTTTTAAGAGTGCGCTTAAAATTTTTCCTCAGAGTCTGCTCTATTGGCCGTTCTTCTTACGGAACTCTTTGTTCGCTTGCCATGACTACCTCGGCTCGAATATTATAATGATTCCTACAGCGAACATTCCTACCTAGCGTAAATCGGATCGGAAACTCCAGCAACAATTTTAACATTAATGCCTGCGATGTGCCGGTATCGATATTATGTTTATGATGACGTTGTGTAATCTGTGTACACTGTTGTTCCCTAGCTTAAGATGATAGTTCGCGTCGTCCAGAATACAGGACGTGTCTCGGACGGATTGTATGTGGCGACACCTACCCCTATGGACGGTAACTATAACATTTAACGTTAAAAGTTTTTATGTCAAGCGGTTACAGCTGCAAATGCGGTTGCAGCAGTGGCTCGAAATTAATAATACCACTCGAAGTAATATTTCCAGCTTGTATAAATTATTTCTTTTCTGTGTATAAAATATTGGTAGATTTTCCAGTTAATTCATTAATATTTCTTTAACCATTCCAATAAACTTTAAGCTTGTATATGTGGTTCACGATAATAGTCGAATAGCGGATTCGAACTCACGATCAGCCGGTAGTCCTCACCCTCAACCAGCTATTGACGCTTTATTTTATTTTATTTTACGGATTCTATCAGCAAAATATCACTGTAGCGAAATACTTGCCACAAAGCGTATGGCAATCTCTTCTGATATGACATGTGTGAAACTTAATAATAATAAACTCGGTGTTTAGCGGATCAACTAGCGTGAGTAGAGTGAATAGACTAAATATACTCGTAAACTAGTGTATACCATCTTTCCACATAATATTATCGTCATCATAATATCATCGTCACATAACATTAGGTGGGACTGTGGTCAAGCGTTAGTTAATTCATTAAAAAATTGCTTCAAAAGATGTGAGAACTTCTTACAATTTTAGCTCGTAAAACATCTATATCATCGCGCCGTTCGCAAATAACCGTTGTTTATTCCAGTCTCAAAATACTCAGCGATAGCAGAAAAGAAGCAGTGAGTTCTTTATGTTTAATAAAAATAGAATAAACCATGCGGAAACGTATTTTTGTGAGGTTAAGACATTTGTAGAGTCCTACGCAATTATTTGGGCACGAGAGTCTGAATCATAGACGTTTTACCGTACAATGTACTTACTTGCGTTTGGTTACACTAGAGTCAAACTGTAACATTTCCGTCACGCTTAATCAATGGCTATCGATAAACAAATGGATTAATTTTCTGCACGTGTAGTGTTTTTAAACATTTATATACCTATATATCTATTTCGGACATACGAATTTCATTGAAAACTCAAGTTTTATTCAACTTACAATTGTAATTTGTAGCGTTTGGTAAAAAATGACGCTTCGTGAATGTTGATTGCTTTTAATCTGACCGTCGTAAATTCGTTTCGCAATCG
>DWTW01001238.1:0-13106 GCA_018246275.1 Papilio slateri
GCCAAATATTATTAAACTTGACGTGCAATGCTCAAATTTACCCGAGAGACGTCGGAGCAGTCAGATGTAAGGATGGTGAGCCATGACCGTATCAGTCGTATATAAAACGTACGTATCTACAGACAAAAATATAATATTTTTTCGTGGAATGCATAATTTCAAAAGAACATTGAAGCAAAGATACTAAAAATCTGCCATAGATTTGGAACATACACCGCATCTAGGTTAGGTGGTTCTCCCTCAGGATGAGAGTAACATTATTTGGGCGGCGATAAGATCATTTACATATATGGCTATGGCATATGGCTGTGGAAACAGAAGCAGAGAAAATATTTAGTTTATTTGTATTAGTAAGAAAGAGGTCAAAAAATAACCTCCATTTTAAGGCATTATTAAAGTAACGTACTACTAAAATATGACTTTATATCAGATGAATTAAGTATACGTAACGTAAACAAATGAATCACTTTTGATATATGCAACTGTGGAAAATTTCGAAATTAGGGGCTAAAGTCGTAGTCGCACAAAGCGAGCGTGCACAAACAACGCAGGAAAAAGTCAAGCGAGACGTGTTTGTGTGCAGCGCGTGAAGTTGCCGCGCCGTGCGCGCGGCGAGCGGTGTTGCCACACCGTGCGGCCGCGTGGGAGCCGCTGCGACGCCGCGCCGGGCGCGCTGCGGGTCGCGGGCGACGGGCGGCCGGCCATTCCCCGCCGCGCAGCTCGCGGGACAGACGCGCACCACCTCGCAGCGGATACGCTACGATTTACGTAACAGTAACCGAACGACATGAAATTATTATTCGTCGAAGTGATGCTCTAAAAAGTGATATAGTTAACAAGAAATGACGTACTGTTTGGACGTTGAAATGTTCATAAGTGAAGTGGAAAAGTATCCGGAGATATGGGACCTCAATTGCGAGGACAACAGGCACAAAAATAAGAAGCAGCGCGCCTGGGGTCAGATCGCGCAGGTGTTTATCACAGACTTCGACGACATGCCAGAAAACGAGAGGTTAGAAGTCTGTGAGTATCGTTGAAATCGTGAAGTGTGTAAAACATCTAAGTCGTCTCAATCTGTACATTTTCGTATCGGCTCTCTCCCTAGCAGAGCAGAAGAAAATTTAGAGTTCTGTAATGTTTGTATAGTCTAGATCTACAGTAATATTATAAAAAGGAAAGATTTGATTGTTTGTTTGAAATGAATAGGCTCTGAAACTAATGGACCGATTTTAAAAATTCTTTTACCATTAGAATCCTCCGACAGTATCCCTGATGAACATAGGCTATATACTTAATTTATGATTTTTTGTTAATTACCCGTGCGAAGCCGGGGCGGGCCCCTAGTATAGTATATATATTATAATTAAAAGTGTTCTAAAATGAATGTAAATTCAAATAAAAATTATTGCACTTGTGAAGCTTTTTTCTTTTTCAAAAAGAAACCACAAATATCACTAAAGAATTATTATTTTGAGTAGTATAACTAAGTCTATTTAAGGTAACAGGGTTAGGCAGAGATAATAAGTTTGTCATTTAGAGAGTAATTATATATCATAGATTGCTATGAGGTTCAGAATTATCACGCCGTGAACAATATGTGGTCATCAACTTTCATCACTTTTTTTAGGTCTGTTTAAAACAATCATTGGAATAATGGATACGAACGTGTTTATGCTTTAAGCTAAATTAAATATAGGGACAAGAGGGGAGAGTGAACTTACCTTATAATTCTGTAAAACGAAGTTAGTAATCATATTTCGCGTCGTAAATAAAAAAGTTACATGTATATAAAAACACTTATTTTCACGGACAGACATGTTCGGTGCAGTACAGTAAAAATGCTTAAACATTTTTGTTAACCTTTATCCCTAAATTTAATTTGTACTAATTGCATTTATTTGCTTGACACCGACTGATCCGTTGATGTATTTATTTATATTGGATTACACACATGCATACATATACATAACTGAGTGCAGACCTCTCTCTCTACAAACATATATTAAAAAAGATCAGCAGATATTCTATCTTTATCTAATTTAAGTTAATAAATTATAAAAAAATCAAACAATTAATCTTAAAGATTTAACAACTTTTGGACACTATTTATCGTAGTAATTGATTCTATGACGAACTCGAATTTAGGTTTACATGTCACTCTAGATCGCCACGACACTGGGCCTGGAAATCGATGACGAGACGCGTGTTTGTAAGCCTGGTAGGTAGGTCTGTTCCGTTCGGTTCTGTTCGTATGGTGGCTTTGCTAAAAATCGGAATTTTGTAACACGAAGATTTTTATAGCAACCCATATATTTTTTTTAACTATGATCACGCATAACTTTTTTTTTCTCATTTATTAATCTCAATAAAACGTTCATAAAAAGACGTTGCCTATCCTAATAGGCTTATACGCATACTATGTGTATATACACACACATAATATGTATTGCAATAGAGTAGGTCCGCGACCCACGAGCCCTGTCACGCCGCAAACAATCGCATACAGCACGACTTGAACGTATGGCTTTAGTTAGCTCTACACAGCGTGCGGAGGCGAGCTATTGCGAAAAGCTTGAAATAGTGTTGTAGGTGGGACCGAGGTGTGGCTCCGGCCTACGTTTGTAGTGCTCGGCCTTAGGTTTGATTATATTTATGATTTACTTTTATTAAATTACAAAATATAATAATGTAATAAATTAAATGTACCTATATTATAAATTATGAAATCCGTTTTATACGTATAAATTTTAAATTCATTAATTTATGGTTTAGAGTCTCGGCGGGATTAATATCAATTTAGGAATCGTAAATGTACTTTTGTATGTGCGTATGGACGCACTGGTACTCTTTTAAATATGCATTAAGATAAAAATAATACACATCTTAAACGTAATACATGTCTTTGCCAAAAAAAAATAAGTGTTCGAAGTTAAGAAAATAAACATTGGAGTACATCATTGAATTTCTTATCTCTTCGCCCGATCACACATGCCTTTATGTAGGTTTACGTGTCAGAATCATACTAAAGGTGTAACGATTGTAGCATTCCTAGAGCTGTGATCCACCATTTGAAAGTGAGAAATTGAATGTAAATTCGAATACACAAAGATTAAATAAATATATTTGATTAAATAATAATATCGATTAATTATATAATAATAGCAATACGAATGAATGAAGCCGCATATATCCCGCAGTTATAAAAGTTTCATTAAATTTATCGCAATCTAAATGTTATTTTTACATTCTCTATCAGTTTGTCATAATTTTATAAATTCCTCGTTACAACATTCGCTAAAGAACCTTTATATTTTTTTTTACCGAATTTTAAAATGCTGTATCTAATTAGTATTTCAGAAAATAAACATTGATTTTATTACAATTTCATCCTCTTTACAGACAGAAAGCTGCATGGCAAATGGCGCAACATTAGGGATTCCTACGTGCGCGACCTCAAAAGGAAGGATGGCAAGAAGGCGTACATGTACTCTAAGCACTTGACTTTCCTTGACAACCTGTACAAAACTAATGGACACTCCGGTAGCGAAGAGGACTCTAGAGAATGGAACGAGGACGACACTCCCAAACATAAAAGACTGGCCGGCAAGAGAAGACGTTTCGATATACTTAGCGAGTCGAACTGGCCGAGCGATTGCGAAGAAGTACCATCGACTATAGACAATCTTAAACGGAGACGTGTAAAAGAGAACAAAGCTGAAAAGATAGAATTTGTCGATGCGCCTTTCCCGGACCCCAGCTGCAGTTATACCGTGGAAGACGAAGACAGGTCGTTCTTCGAATCCCTGCTGCCAGCGGTTAGAGAGTTCAATGTGGACCAAAAGTTAGAGTTCCGAAGTGAAGTAATACGTCTCGTTAAAGAACTTAGGAGTAACGATAGGAAATATAAGCTCGACCCGACGTAGCAACCGCATAGATAGTATATATTTTGTAATCAAAAGGTCATTCCAGTCAGTAAATATTTTTAAAAGTAACAATGATATTTTTTTCAAAAGCATATTAGCATAAATCTATGCTGTGTGCGAGAGGAACGGAGCGAGCTGTACAAATTACCGCGGGAGATATCCGATTCGAGCAGACGCAAGTTAATTATCATAAAAATCTCGTAAAGTGCGCCAGGTCGTTAATTTTAAAAGTAGTGTAATTATAATATATAATTAAAATTCATAAGGATGAGGTCATTCGCCCACGTAAAAGTAACAGAGAGGCCAAACTTACATTTCATTTATTTGATTAATTTAACTTGATTTGATATACTTTGGTTCTATTGTCAAAATACTTATTATTAAAATACAGATGATACTGCGCCAAAACCTTAAATAGTCTAATTGGATGAAAACTATCATGAACGTCGTTGTTAGTTAAATTACTGGACTACAGAATTATCTCATTTCTCAAGGAGATAAACGCATAGGTAATGATGGACATGATCTTGTATCAAAATAAAATCTTTAATACAAAGGGTGCTAGGCATTTAACCATTAAGTGAGCGTTACACACAAAAAGGTGGGTTAAGTCCGTGAGAAGCAGATCAGATAGTTGTGGGCTGTCATGACAATAGAAATACTGCTGTATTTTTTTTATTCATTCCTAAGGTTATTTCCGCATCTCCATATAGGATATGGCAATTAATAAAATGCCAGAATATAGTATACTATATAATAGTATACTATATACAGTGTGCGCAACTCCATATTATAATCACGTAACGTAATTCATAAAATCATTGCAGATATTCAAATTAGCTTCTAGTATCAACAGAACATTCACAACTTTATAAAGTTTCGTTTACAATAATATTAATTAACACAAAAACAGATAACGACTTAATGCAAACCTTCCAGTTTACGTAATGCCGCATCCGTCGAGATCGCTCGCAGGGCACCCGACCCGCTCACTCAGCAACAAGTCGTAACAACAATAAAATGTAGGTGTACCTACTTCTACGTTCACTCACTCTCACAATGCAAACGTCTAAACGGCGGTGCGGCAACGCCGCGGGGAAAGTAGCGCGCTGGCAACGTCGCGCCGATCGATACGAGCCCGAGCGTCGCGGGCGGCTGCGGGGCGCGCGGGGGTTGACCCTTCCGATCACAACCTCGGCGCAGCTGTAGGTAGGTATGGGTACACGTGTTGTGTCCGTGTAGACGGAGCACGTGCTACGCTGACGTGTCCAAATTGTATCACGCATATGCACAATTAATTTATACTTCCATTGCGACGTGGGAGGGATGCCACGATTACAATGTAAAGTTTTATTATTGATAAATAAATTATTGAGTACTACATTATTTTCACAAAGAAATATATTGACGATTAAGTTAAAGTTGAGCACCTAAATTTGGTTTGACCAAGAATAGAGGTTTGAGCAGGACAACTATCAAGGTGAAAATAACAATAAAGTGAATTAAATTTATTTAAACAAAAAAAAATCACTTTCACGAACAGTGTTTTTTTTTAATCTATATTCTTCAAACACGAAGGCAGAAATCACGCAAGTAACAATGAAAAAGCATATTTCTTATGTTGAATAATCAAGACAGGTTTTTAACCAGAAACGTAATTTACAGCAAAGTATGTTTTTTTTATAATAAGTAAAATACGTAGTAAGACATCTTCCTAAAACAGTATGAATTACGATACTTACACGATGTGCAGATTCTTACAAAGTATTTTCATAAAAAATCTGCACATTTTTTTAATAAAGTCCCCAAAACGATGGCGCTACATTAAACTTGAAATATTTACATAAAGCTTACAATTTCCACATTGTCTTGTCCGTGCTCCCAGCGCGCAAGGAATGTCCCCGAGCCAACATTTTGAGACGACGGCATTGAGCACTAAAATTCAATCTTGGAAAATCTACCTATTCTAGGATTAGCCAAGGACTTTTAAACTAAGGCACTATGGAAAAATATTGGCTCGACTTTTGAGATCACTTTACCAACTGTCGCAATGGACTTAAGACTTTAGTGTAAACGAGTTGTGATAATAAAATGATCAGTCCATCTTTTTGCGTCACTAAAATGTACTGAAATTGTATTCTCCCTAATATGCACACGTTTCCACGCCACCCATGAGGTATTATACTTGTCGAGTTTTTGTAACGCGGTTTCCCTGGTAGGACTACTCCGCAGTCTATTTTCCTGCAGTTTAATGGAATGTCAGGTCTTCTTATTCAACTTCTTGTTCTTCTCCTTTTTCATTTTCCTGAGTCGACGTAAATTGTTGTAACAGCGATACATCAGTTATTCGTCGTCGATGTAAGGATCTTCTTCTCTTGGAGATTCAACATATGAGTACGATTGGCCGCGACAACTGATGCATGCCTGTGTCTTTTTTGATCGGACTATTAGACAAACGTTCATCAAACGTTACCGAATTTCAAAGCATTGATGTATATATTTTAGGAGTTTTTCAATGTCAGTATACCGCTCATAAATAAATTAGTGCTCGATTTAAATCTTGCTATAGAAATTTCATACGCTCTGTATATAAAACTTAAAATCTATAAATAAACACACACATATATATATATATAACATATTTTAAATAATTTATTATTTTTCAATTACCCTTACTTAGAAAGTAATTAAATAAAAAAAAATTATATTTGTTTGTTTACTTTCTAAGTAAGGGAAGAGATATAAAAAATTGTACTCTTCTACATTTTTTTTAAATCTCTGGAATTTTTCCTCTTAATTTTTACCGACTTCAAGATATCCTATTAATTCTAAAACTAATACAAATATTATCTAACCCTTTTTTTGTGAAACGAATTTTTTTTTACACTTCTTTTATTACGTAACCAAGATTGTAAAAGGGGTCATGAGGAAAGTGACTCCGGCCGTCTTATCTCGCATTGTTCCCGGGGTCGCGTTACATTGCTTTCATTCTGTTCTACAATTCCGAGAAAGTCGTTTATTCTACTGCGATGGTTGATGTATGGTATTGTTCTTTGTTAACAATGTAATGGACACTATATTTATATCCTTGGGAAGACGCGTGTACATTTTTTTTAAATGAGAAGGTTTAAGGAATTAAAGTAACCTTATGAAATATTATTATACTTTAATACTGATGTTTAGAGTTTCAGATAGGTTTCATTTATATTTTTATGATTTCATGCTGTTTGGATTTTATATCTTAATAGAATAAAACATTTATAATACTTCCTGCATTATATGTTAGCCCTAAGTAGGCAAGTGGACTCAAACTTGAACCAAGTACGAGCTACGGATGAATGGAAGATTTCTGCTCCTTGTTATACTTCTAATGTACTTCTTAGCTCAATGATAAAATGTTTTGAGTAATAAAGAAAGAATAAAAACTTATAAATAAAAAAAAATCAATATAAATCTAAATTGGCTACTAACAAAGAAAAACAAAGCAGCGTTTTACAGCGGAATGATGTTGACATTTGTCATATCTGTCATTCAATTAAAATATCGATGCATCTGATGTCCTACCAACTACCGAATCGCTTTAAATTCTAGGAATTTGAAACGTCCTTGTATGCTTCAGTTCCTACTCCCAACATACGAGGTGCCATTCGTAAGTAATGTTCACTAATTTAGACAGTTTACTCTTCTTTGTCAGGATTAATGACCCGTGCAAGTTAATGACACGGATCGGTAAAGTGATCGTGTTTTTAGTTTGTTGAGTCTGTGAAGTGATCAGTGTGAAATGGTGGTAAATGTATTGTGTGCGTGCGTGCGTGGGTGCGTGCGTATGTGAGTGTGTGTGGAGCAATCAATTGAAAAATATGTTTATATTAGCATCTCGTTAAATTCATTGTACATAGATTTTTGTTAAAGGATAGGAGTGCAAGCAACCAACGCATCATGCCACTGGCGATAGTTGATTTAAGTTAGACGTGTAAAGCAGGAAATTGCATATAAAACGTAGCAATTGTGAAATGCAAGACATGAAGATTGTGTGGACAAAACTCAACTCAAATTATCTGCTTAAATCAGACAGCTCTGTATAACCTCTCTCGTGAAATCACCAAAATGGTGTAAGGAAGATGTTAAGAAATACCGTCTCTCGTCTAAAGGCCTATTTAGAGACCTGGGTGTATTAAAAAGCGCTTACTTATCAGGTAATATTAATATTGTCTTTTTATATTTCGATACATCGTCAAATTAATCAAGGTTATTTAAATTTAAAAAGAGCTGTCCTAAGATTTGAAGCGGTATCAGAACTTATGCAATCATTTTACCCGCAGGCAAAACGGCTTAATGAAGTATTTGTATATTATATTTTACACAAATCATTGTCTATATTTCATTCCACGAACAATTTACGCTGACGTTTAACAGAAAATAATAAATAATTATTTATTATTTTAATCTACAAACAGATATCGAAGTTATATTGCGATCGCCTCGCATTGATCCCGGTGGTTAATTATTTAGTGGCTATCATCAGGTGTGTATTATGAAAGTTTGTTATTATTATTTCCAGAAAATGTCTACTGCTCTTACTTCATCTATTCGTCTACTTAAGTTAAACCATGTGAATGTGTTTTTTATAACAGAGCAAAGGTACTCAGCTACAATCTAAGATCCGCAACAATCACAGAGAGACCAAGAAATTATAATACATTGTAATAGGTCTTGTAAATAAATTAAAAAAATATGTGTTGAAGTCGACTTATTCTTTTTTCTTTTTTATTATTTCCGTAATTGTAACAAAAGGTACGAGGTTTAAGAAAGAAGGTGGCAAACAAGCAAGCGATTCACCTATTGTTAAGTGACCGCTTATGACCATAGGCATCTGCAACAAGTCAGTAAGTTGCAGATGCGTTGGGTAGCGGTCTTGATAGCTTTAATGGCAGAGGACAGATAAACAGAAAAAGTATATTTTATTTTCCTATCCATCCCCTCCCCGTCCAATCATCTTCCCCTTCCCATCCTTTCCTTAGTAAAAGTGGATGGGAACTATTTACTTAAACTACTGTATTCTTCTATAGCTTTGGTTTAATGGTATATAGCGGTCGTGCCCATATCCATGAAGGTCCTGTCAGTGTGCTAAAATAAATCACTTTATTCTGGACGACTCAATTCAACGATAAAATTGAAACCTTTTCATATTTCGGAAACTGTCGTAAGACTGGAAGCGGCATCGGGAACTACGTCCGCTTCACAGTGAAAATAGGTTAATGAAACGTCTGTCAATTAAATTCGAGGTGAATTTTCGTCTATGTATATTTCAGGAACAAGAAGGTTTCTGGAATAATTTACGCTTACGCTAAATTACCGCTAGTTTTAAATCCGAATGAATGATTCTTTATCCAGTCAACGTACAAAAATATTATGGTATAGAATAAATTTACAGAAGTCTGCGACTTTATTCTCGAAGTTTAAAAACTTTAAATCATCATGAGTTATTTTTGATGCAGCTATGATATTTTACGACTTTAGAGTGTGCCACGTGTGCAGTGACAGCTGTGCACCGAGCAATGCATTGTCATCCGCCATCGTAATTAGTTTTTTCGGAAGATATTTATTATTTGAATGACTCCTAGCGTTATCTCACGGATATTTTATAGGTACCATTAATACTTTGCATTGTTGACTATTTGATTTATTATTAGATATATCAGATTTATTATGCAATGAGAGCGATGACTAAGAGATGGCGCTCTAAAAATTTTGTTTTAAGGTTTTAAAGGTTTTTTAGGGCGCCATCTCTTAATTTTTAATACTTAATTACAGTAGATTAATATTTAATAAGAGGACACCTATGTAGATAAATTTAAAAATAAAAACCGTACCAGACTACAAAATTTCATCGAATTCATTAGACGATCAGCCGTTACAGAGATAGTAATTGCTCACTTTATAATAGTAGATTAAACATAATAGCTTTGAATAAGGTGAAGCTCTTTATCCTTTCATTCTTTCTCTAACCATATATCCTTTGTAATTAAAGCAAATATGTAAAATACCATGGGTAGTGGACGCCACTTGACACCGGTGGCATCGTTTGCTAACGAGCCGCCTTGTGAAGAAATAATAACATGACAATTTATTTACGATGTGAAAGTTTGTCTTCGATAACAATTTATATGAGCTAAAAGAACTCTCTCTCTCTATCTTTCCTCAGGGAACTCTTATTTATACACACATAGCTCTATCGCCGATTTCTTTCTACATATTCTACGTAGTCATATGTAACACATATTAAGGTAGGGTATTCCAGGTTAACAGGCGCCATGTCTCCCCCATGTGCAAACTGACATACATATGTACGCACGGTTCCTTAAACAAACGTATAAGGGGGAACAGGTTATTTAAAATTCCCTCGGAAATGGAACCATGGTACACAAATACATTTGGATCAATTTCATTTTCTTTGTTTAGTGTAATGAAAACATTTTTAGCATTTAGGTCAAACAAGCTCGCTTCAAAATGTGATGACCGCCACCAATGAATAATTGTAATCCCGGAGGATCTGCAGACGAATCCTAAATAAAGTCAAAAAGCAAACAAGGTGTCGCAGGCCCCATCATACTTTCCATCCATTCCTCATCTTCTATTGTACATAAAATTTAATCTATAAAATTTAGTCTATTTATTCTGATTGTAGGGAAAGTTAAAAGAAAAGAAAGATTAGTAGAAATAAAAAAAGAACAACGTATTGTCATGAAAGAACGTATCGTTAGCAAGTGAACATCCTTGTCTCATCGCTCGGTGACATAAAAAGTCATTTAGAGTCATCGACTGTCAAGATTTTATTTTTATATCATCGTGTGTAAATGTCATTTCACAGCCAACGAAACTTAAACTTCCAATGATTGATTACCATACCATTAAAACTATAGTTTGTTGTATTCTGATTTATGGAAGGTGCCAGAACTTTCGTTAACTTTAGTTAGTAATCATTTTGTATTCAAGCGAACAGATGTTACTTACTTTGATGGTCTTTTAATATCTAAATTTAAAGTTTTAAGTCTGTACTTTTTTCATTTAGGTTGGAATATTATAATAAATATGCTCAAACAAGTATCATGGCGCCATTAAAACAACCTTTTCTAATTGTTGGAACACGTCACACTAGTTTTGACTCTTCTGATCTAACCTAATTTATAGTTATTACAAAGTTAAGTTCAGTGAAAAGCGGATATCGTTTACTACCGCTGTCTAGTCTAGTTTAAGGGGTTATATATAAAGTAAATAACTGACTTTGCTTTCGACTTTCAAAAGTTTCGTAGCCTCTACGAACTTATATACTTTTAAAAGTCGTTAGAATGTCGCGTCAGCCAACAAGTTTGGTTGTTGTTGGGTCTTTCAGAATGCTATTCCATAAAGTTTACGGTTTCTGATAGTTTTAAAATCATATAATTTCTTTGTACTAAATCTTACATCTATAAATACATATAATTATACATAATTATATAATTTACCCATAATTGATGCCAACACATTTAGGTAGAAACAATGACTAACAATTTGTGATTACAAATTTGTATATAACCTTTAACGCTCAAATTTTCAAGGATATATATCTTTCCTTTTACTAAGAAATTTATTTTAATATTATATTATCTTTTTTTGCTTTTCTTCTGTAATCTACTCCCTTGTCTAGATAAATAAAGAAATTGTCTCAATTTTGGTTGTTAATAAATCTGTATTTTTTAAAATCCTAAATAAATACTAGTTTCAAAATTTACTTTAAAACTGCCGTCTTGGTACAATTTTATAGAAATAATTATCTCTCAGTACTTCACATTAAAATATTTAATATATGTACAAGAATATTGTTAATATTACTAAATTTTATGGGCGAATCAATAATTAATATGAGATCAATCACAGTCGCAGCAACTTAAATGAAATGAAGCAATGTATGTTGGTTTATGATATATAATAATGTTCTTAGATTGAAAATAAACATTTCAAATAGTACAAATATATCAAACACAAGCAAGAAATCTTGGTAACGTATCAGCAATGTAGATGAGAATTCTGCGGCGTCTGTAATCTTGCGAGGGCTCTTTAATTACGGCTGTACGTTTCTCCGCAAGGCCAACAAAACATCTGAACAACTTTCGCCAGATGGAAACTCTATTAATTTATTTACAAGAAGATTTTGTTTACTTCATATGCAATCGGATTTTTAAATGAAACTTTTAGATTAGGAGTCAGGATTATACATATACAAATATACATCTATCTACATATCTAACAGTGGTACAGCCCGCAACAACAATATCTGTTGCACAAACCCGCTCGATCGGTGAAATACCATGACCTCGCAGATGCCAGGCGTGAAGTAAAAATATTTCTGCGTTTCGTCTGATGAGTGAAGAGCCGGAGGCCTAATCCTTTTCCCCTTCCCAACCTTTTCGGAAAGGATGGGAAGGGGAATAGGATTTGACGGGGAAGGGAATAGACAGGAAAAGGTATCTCTTTGTCCATTAAAAGGTAAGAAACACATCTATAACTCATTAACTTGTTGCAGATGCCTATGGGTAGAGTTCACTTCATATCATATCGGATGAACTTCACATCATATCACTTGCTCATTTTCCAATACAATATTTATACATGTGGTTATTGGAACCTAAAATTGAGTGAGGAGGTTGCCATGAACGTAGCAAAGGAAGCGAACTTAAATGTTTATCTTTTACAAAAGAGATCGGCAAACGAACAAATGATTAATTGATATAATTATACTGACACTACTCATAATTTTATGTAACAACCATTGTGTGTATAATAATGTCTGTATGGATGCATTTTCTGTCTTTATATAAAAAGGAGTAGGGATGTAGCTCACGGAAAATATCCTGAAGAATCACTAGACGAAATAATAATAATAATAAACCCATTTTATATCCAATCTTACATAGCTGTTACATTTTAATTATATATTATTTTTCATCATCATTGATCGTACCCCTTCTTGGGTATAGGCCTCCTCCAGTTTGTTCCAAGTCTCTCTGTCTATTACTCTCTTTCTCCATTCGCTTCCTGCTATCGCTTTTATATCTTCTATCCATCGTTTTCTAGGACGTCCTATTCTCCTCTTTCCTGTTGGTCCTTCCCATATAGTTGTCTCCAATGTCCACCTTTTGTCTG
>DWTW01001239.1:0-13104 GCA_018246275.1 Papilio slateri
GGCATCAGTTGTATCCTTAAAAATTATACATATGCTTAAAAATAAATATTATGTAATTTGTTATTTTGCCAAAAAGTAAATGTTTTTTGGGCAAATGAAAACGATTGGGTTCGAAATTTACCCGTACAATTAAACGACAGCAACTTTCTTTGGTGCGAAATAATTATTTTATCACAGTTTTTAGACAATCATTAATATATCAACCTTATTAAAAGTAAAAGCTTCGCAAGTTTGTCGTATGAAAGCAAATCAATAAAAGGTTGTGGTGTGCAGAAAATTATTTAGACAATTTATTATGCATGAATGTCGCAGTTCAATAATTTCTATATTGACGTGTAGGGAAAATAGTTAACCTTGTGAAAATTATAGTCGAGGTACGAAAACCTTCATCAATTTTCAAATTCATTCCTTTATCGAGTCGTAGTCACTTAGTACCTTTTGAAACTAAAACACTAAGCAGACAGGCATGCAAAATTATACCTAATTGTTATGAAAACAATGGTTAAAATAGTAAACACCTTTTTACTGACACAGCCATTACGTAGTTTGATCAAATATGTTCTATTTAATTGTCAGTCTGTGTCAGTGTCCCTGGTGCAAGCAAATGTCGACTTTAAGGCGACCAACCTTTTTTTACCCCGACTGTACAGTTAAAATACAAATGTATTAACTTCAATTAATCATGTAACAAAATGTATTTGACAGACTAAATAAAGCAGTAAAAGTTTGAACTAGATAAAGTAAAAGCTCAATTATATAATTTATGGAAATTAACACTATACGTTTGCTGTTGACCTTGCATTACTTACTTTATGTAGGGGTCGCATGCGTTGGCCAATGCCGGCGTGCGCGACGGTAGATGTTTCGCCTTAATTATGTGGACTTGAAACTTTTCAGTTGCCGATTCGTATTTCACGGTGAACCATACTCGACCCTGGTGAAGCAATTAACAACGTCTCATAATGTTTCATGTTTGTTAATGTTGTTTTTTTTTACATTACGATATTGGATACATATTTAATATTTTTTTCAAGTATCATTGATTTCTTATGGGAAAGGCAACTAGTTGACCAGATGTTAAGTACCACCGATATTCATCAATGTCTGCAACTGTCAGAAAGAGTTAGAGTTGCATTTCCAGCTTATACTTAGGAAAGTGATGGAGCTGGAAAACAGATTGATTCTTCTTCATCTCACTTATCAGACGAAAGAAGCCTTCTGAATACCTTCATGCGGGTGTTGACTTAATCCATAAACAGACTGACACTACAGGACACCAGCGGTAGTTGTAAATGGACTATTTACCACATGTCCTTCCGGCCACATGTGGTCAACGTCCAGACAGTCCGACTTGTACAGCGAAGGATCCAGCACGCCCAGTTCTGTTGTATTTGCTGCAAATATAATCTTATTTATCATACCGTGTTAGTTAGTATACTTAGTCCTTTAGTTTGGTTTGGCCCACTTCGGTGATGGCGTTACCTTGCCCTCAGATACAATTAAAATGAAAATATGCAATGGAAATGTTGTAACTTTTATGGAAATGTAAATTAAATAACAAAAATTACACGACATTGAAAAAAGCAGTTTGTCAGTACACAGTCGCGTAGTATATTTTCAGCGCTTTGCCTGTATCTTGTTGAAAAAACCTTGAAAAAATCACTTCCTTACATTTGTGCCAAATGGCCTTACTTTTATATCCTATGGTAGGATTAGACACTGTGATGAGAGTTTTGGTGTACTTTTTTTGTCAAATTAATTATGTACATAGAACAAACGTATCAAATACGGAAATTATTCAGTAGGCGCGACATCACAAATAAAACGGGTGCGGCGGTGGACGAACCAGCGGTACTTAGCTCAATGTATAATCAAATTGCCTATAAGAACTGTTTTTATTTAAATAAATAATAGTTCTGAAAGAAAAATCACACTTGCAAAATTTACATAAAATGTCACTGACCTTCCCTGATCCCTATATCCGCCTTTAACCCTAATAACGATGGAGTACAATGACTTTGATACAGACGGACAAACTAGGAGTGCCTTTCGTGTAAGAAACAACTTAAGTTCAAAGGATCTATAAAAATTAATGACCGTACTGAAACTATTTTCAATTATATACTCAAGGTAAATTAAATACAGCGGAAACTTTAGTTGGATTTTTTCCAATAAGGGCTCTTACATTAAAGACATCGTTATGCCCTTCCATCTTCTTATAAGAAATAAAATTATTTTAATTAAAGTTCTGAATTTATTTAGATATTTAATTTCTTAAGTGGCATAACGATAGAGTGGTTGGTACGTCTCCAAATGTGACCTCTGACGAAGTCCTTAAAGTACCAACTCAATTTGTAGACGTATACAAAGTTAAAAATATATATTCGGTAATATTAAGTTCTATATTTAAATGTTAGTACTATTAAAATTTTAATCTATGTCACCAAAGACGTTGAACATTACGTTGCCAGCAACAATTCTATCCATTATTCATTAATTTCTATTATGTATGTATAACAAACTACATTTGATATAACACGCAACTAATAACGTGGAAATTCAACACTTTTATTTCACAATTCCCACGGGAATGTAAGGGCGAAAGGTTGTAATACCATTTATAAATTAGATTTACAGAACTTCGAAATATTATGGAAAATTCAAGACTATTTTTTATTAGGAGCGGGGAATCTGAGTTTATTGTATTATATGAAGAAATTCGATTGAGAAACGTGATTTATGGTGATAGTTTGAAAAAACGGCATTCTACTACTCTTATACAAAAATAAGTGATACCTATTTTGTTATGAAGTAGTATGACAGATCCTTCCTTTATAACAGACTAGCCGACCCGGCAAACTTCGTTCCGCCTTAGAGTTGCTTAATGCTGTGTTACCCTATTAGCTGTATTCATTGGCGGATCCGGAGGGGGGGGGGGCGTGGATCCGCCACTGGCTATAATTATTTTCTGTACTGTATAAGTCAGGATGTATAAATAATTAATATAGTATATAAATACTCTTTGTACTTTCTGTTTCTGTTATTTCATCAGAGATTAACTTTGTAGGCTTCTTCACAATATCACATACATAAAATATGTATAATAATATCTGACAGTCTGCAAAGCCAAATGTAATGCACAATCAAAATATTGATCACCAAATTTTGATTTTAAAAGTAAAAATGTATTAAAACTCCCTAGCCACATACGAATTATATATAAAAAAGGCTTTTTCTTGAAATATAATATATAGTTTTTTCGTCCAATTTTTATATTTTTGATTAGCTATTCTGCT
The DNA here is from genome assembly GCA_018246275.1 of Papilio slateri. Classification (NCBI taxonomy): domain Eukaryota; kingdom Metazoa; phylum Arthropoda; class Insecta; order Lepidoptera; family Papilionidae; genus Papilio; species Papilio slateri. Next base: position 3,297 of record DWTW01001239.1, read on the forward strand.
ATTTGGGGCGGAGACAAATCCAACAAATCAAATGTCAAATAAATATAAATTATTAACACAAAAGCTAAAATTTTACAAATTTATTGTAATTTCAAACGTAGCTTCTGGTGTAGATTTGAATCCGTCACGCAAACGTAGCGTTTGCGACGAATAACGTGATCTGGCGAAAGGTCAGTGAGGGGAAAGTTCAAGCGGCGGTTTCTCCGCCTGCACTCTCTGTAGGTGCTATACTCTTACCACAAGGGCTATTCAATGTCAGTTAGATTTCTTTCAATTCCCTTTCTATTGCTTTAAAATATCACGAATTCGGTTTAACGAATATTTTTATATTAAGTTTTTCGGTGTCAGAAGTTCCACTTTCATTGGGCACGTGCGTTACGATGCTTTCATTGGGCGTCCTTACACCATTACACTTTCATTATTTTGTTTAAAGGTCAATCAAGTCTAATGTATAGCGTGTTTGTATTAATTTCTAGAATAGATAGTATTGCAATTTGGATAAATCTCTCATCTTGAACTTTATTGAAAAAAAAATGAGGACCCGTATAAGACAAATTGTTCGGTACCGATCTTCGGATCCCTAAGAAATTTGGTTCAATGTCATAGTTTGGACGCACTGTAATTGAAATTGGATCAGAAGCTTCAGACAAATTAAGTTTTAATTGGCATGGAAGCTTTAGACGATTTAAAAGGTGTAGCAGAAATAGAAGTTGCAGATTACATTACATTACGTACAAGAGCTTCTAATTAAGTAGATATCTGAAAGAACATAAAGCTTCCATATAATTATAATACTTTATTCGTTGAACAAGTACTTCTTCTTCGAGTGGGAAAGAGAACGAAGGGTTGAAGAAGAATAGAGTAAGAAATTAGTAGCACGAGATATCAACGAATTCTATATCCCAGATATTATCGTCTTCTAGATTTTAGTAATTTAGTTATTTTTTGTGTGATGATAGTTCAGTGCACTACTGATTTGTATCTTAGTGCGTGATTATTGTTTGTGTGAGTTATGGTGTCATAAATTAACAGTCACTTGTATGAACATGCGCCTTCCATGTTTTATTTGCGTTCACTGGTGTGAATTGAATTCGATCAAATTTATATGGTTTTGAGCAGTAAAATACTTTACAAATATAATGTACTTGTGGATAATTATTTATAGTTATATCGGTGGCTAATTTTTAAATTAAATTCATGTTTTACAAGGAAATTAGGCGTATTCATTTGTTTATAAAAATAATCCGATTAATTGTGAACGCTTCCGAATCCCCATAGACAGGTAGAACTCTGGCTGAGCTCGTGCTAACGTTTATTTTAGTTGGTAACGGATACTTTGCTAACCAAGGTTAAGTTGTACTTTAAGAAGTAATACTTTTGACTAATGTTTAGTAACTTATCTTAGCACTTATCTCGGCCTAAGTTGTATTGGTTTGGAAATACCGCTGGAGACAGATCATGATTTACATAGGAAATGTACGAAAAAGTTTTTTTATGGGAAAAAGTGAGAAACGATCAGACGGTTTGCCTGCTATTAACTTATGAACACTGCCCATAAACAGCGAAAAATTGAGAGATTTCAGAATCGTTAGAAATCTTTTACAAAAGACGGACTTTTGGTTAAGAAAATGAAAGAAGAAAGGGGGAACTTCTACTTCACAGCGGGTTTCTGTAGGCACATTTCCGTGGGGAACAATTTAATCGTGCAAACAATAAAGCCGTTGCGATGCACTACCACAGTTAAATGTTTCTGGTTTAACACCAGGGATGAGATTTGTGGAGAGTTATTCATATTTGATCATTCCTACGGAAGAAAAAATATTCGAACCTAATTATGAACCCATCTTAACTTTAGTTACCTTAATTAAATAAATATGTGCTCAAACTCGTAACCCTGAAGGGTAGGCAGAGATCCCTAAGATTAGGGAGATATATTTGGCACGGTCCTGGCACCTCTCTCGCTTCTTTTGCATACATCTGCGCATACGTGCTCGTCGGTTACGGTACCCCTTATCCCTTATATCTCATCTTTTTTCCTAAATTATTTCAGTAATACAACTTATTGTTACATTTATTCTATCTAGAATAGATTTTATATCTATAAAATCGCATTACTTAAAAATCTTCTCAATACTTTTTGATTTCTTCAAAAATTTAAAACTTTTTCTTATCCATTTCTTTTCGTAGTATACGAAATATTCACAAAAGCTATTAAGTGAAAAAAAATTACTGGCATGACAAAATTGTTTCGCTTCATCTGTTCGTTTTGTAGCAAAACCGACCTGACGTGAGACTACAAATTACGGTCCTGAATTACAAAGTAAGATTAATGTTGAACTTTTCGGCGGTGCACAAAGGATAACCAAATATTGGTGAAAAAAATATTAATGAACCTATTACTTTGGTGACAGTTTGGTGTTAATAACTAAAAAGGTTTTAAGATAATCATGAATATCGTATTTGTGTATTGTTTCTCAATTATTTTTTATATTTTTTAGTGACGACACCACGTCTTCTTTAATTTTTTATCGAAATAAGCCATCGAAATTATATTTGGTAAATTAAATTTGGCGATCAATGGGAGAGCCCTACGGCCAGCAATGAACACTCGACTAAAACGAAAAATTAATTTTACAACGAATGTAAATTTATTTTAAGGAATAACTATTAACGAATGTAAATAACAGAGACATGTTATATATAATTTTCAACTATAGGTAACGGCAAAAGTAGCTAATAATTGCAAATTAATGTTGGTAGAAAGGCGAAAAAAAATATTCATAATAATCTGTCTGTGTCTGCATTTTTCGTCATGTAAGCGAAAGTGAAGGAGCATTGATCAATGCAACCGCTCCGAGCGGCCAAATCTACTGCATTTACTTATTAATTAATTTTAATAAGGGACGCAATGTAAAAATCCGTTATAAAATAAACTATTTTTCACGTTCACACTTTTTCTTTTTTTTACAATACACCATGAGTATTATAAAAAAAAGTCTATAAATTTTCATTCGTACCTTAATTTTTTAAATGAACTTTAAAAATAACTCCGAAATTTTTATATTGAGCAAAATCGAGTTTTTGGAAGTCCTCGTAAAGTCCTGCCTGCAGTGCACTATAAAACGAACAGCAAATTGATTCTCCAAAAAAAGCTTACTTCACTTTTAAAATACAGGTCCTTGCATTTTTGCCAACTCTTAAAAATAAATAGTTTTGCTCGATTTTTACGAAAAACATTTTAAAATATGATTATTAACAGTCTAGTTTTTTCAATAATGTTAACCTATCTATCTATAACTAATGAAAAAGTAGCAGAGTTTCATTATTCGATAATAAATTAAGGAGAGGAGAAAAAGACGATTAGAACTCCGGATAGATTTCATCCCAAAAAAACGCAGATGCATTAATAGATACCGGGTTTCATTCGATATTAGTTACCGAACAGCCGTGGTTCGCTCCTCTCTGACAAACTCGAATCCACTTATTAAACGCCCAATATTAACAGCCCAAGCCGAGATCGTTTCTTGGGGTCTGGTCACTTGCGCCCTTTGCGCTCGGCCACCTCGAGTAACATTCTACTGTTGCTTTTTCAATGCGAATAGTGGCAATCACAAAAAATACCATTAATGCAACGTCAACGGGGCTAATCGAAAGTAATGTGATTTTTATTTTATTTTATAAACAAAATAAAAAAGTGTTTGGTTGTATATTCTGCAGTTTTTATGTTTGTTTGTTTGATGGATGTGTGGCATTCCGCCCGTAACTCTTTATTAATTTGTATAGATTTTTTTGGGCAAGAAACTTTTAAAAATGTCCTCAGAATACCCTACCAAAATAACATCACAATCTGATCAATGGTTTAGAAACGACTGGAGGACAAACATACAAACATTGATTTTTATGTATATAGAGAACTAGCGGCTCGCCCCGGCTTCGCAATAAAAAATTCGCGGGTAATTATCATAAATTTCAAAACTTCATAAATTATATCACCTATGGTCATCAGGGATAATGTAGGATTCTTATGGTGAAATAATTTTTCAAATCGGTCCAGTAGTTTCAAAGCCCATTTCAAACAAACAATCAAATCTTTCCTCTTTATAATATTAGCATAGATAGAGATGTTTACTGTTTCATTCTCTAAGTTGATATCTATACATTCGTCATGAAATCTCCGTTATGATGGAACTACATTCAACTTTGTTCCGCTTTGATAATGTTTTATTTAGCGATACCAACTTTTACTCTGTAACTGTTCATAGTTAAATCAAGTTGATGGAAATGTTGAATATGTTGAACCGTACAACAAGTAATATGTTATTTGTCGATATATTGTACACGTTACTGTTGCGTTCTTTTGTAAATGCATATGAGATATACTTAGGAAAATGGTCTTAATAAATATTTTTGTGAAAGGTATTAACAAATTATTGCACTTATTTAATTCTGTACCCCAATTTCACAACGGTACAGTGGTAAACCAAAAGTCTTAAACAGACAAAAAAATGATATACATAAACAAAACAATTTTATTAAAGGTTTCACCTACACTGAAAATAAAATAGAACGTATACGTATATCATATATGTTAATGAAACATATAAATACATAAAATAATAAAATTACTAATATTATAAATACGTATTTGTTTGTTTGTTACGCTTTCACGTGCAAACTATTCAACCGATCATCTTGAAAATTTGCACACACATTGTCAGAGGTACAGAAAAGAACATAGGGTACCTATTAATCCCGAAAAAACTTCCCGAGGGATAGATAAATATAATCGGTCGCCATGGTAATATATGACATGACAATAACTACTTATTGACAAGTTGTTACTGTCATGTCATACATTACCATGGAAAATATAACAACATACAACTTTATGACATTCATCTATAAAATGCCTATCTATAAAATTATACATGAAATCAAGTTACAAAAATTTCCGTGTGAAGCCGCGGCAACATCTAGTGATAAAATACAATGGAAAAAACCCATTAACCGTTTTTCTTGTTCTTAAGTTGCTTGTGTTTTGTATACAAACAAATATTATATCGTTCGATTTATTGAGGATATTTCATATTTTCTTTTAATGAGGCTTACCTTTGAAGAGCTTTATTCGGCAACAGTAAAGCTATATTTAAAAAAAATATACAGTAATTCGAGCAGCAAAGTGATTTTTCTTTACGTACCAATAATTTAATCATAAAGAAGCTGAATTGAGCGATGAAAATATAAGCATTATAATAATAAATTGTTTTAAGAAGCGTTTATTGCCTTATGATATAGTAAATGTTTTGATGTATGTACATTTTAATATTTTCGCGAATAAAATCACTAAGGAAATGTGTACACTGAGTAATATTAAAATTTAATAAACATACTTTAATGTAAGGCATTGCTAACCTGGTAATAAAACAAATAAATAAATAGTCACGCCCGTATCCGTAGGGTAGGTGGGTAGAGATTAGGATTTCTATTTCCACGGTCCGAGTACATCCATACATACACATATATGTTCGTCGGATACAAAAACTCTTAATATCGTTATGTAAGGAATGCGAAAGTGCGTCTAGTCTAAAGTGAACCTTACAAAGTATTACGCGGTTTTTTTGGTGACCTCTTAGTTATTGCACCATCTGGAAAGAGGACGCAATGACCTCGTAATCATTGTACCATCTGGAAAGAGGACGCTATGACATAGTAATTATTGCACCATCTAGAATAAGGACGCTCTATTGATTAGTGTGGATATTGATAGGTCAGTTAACAGCTGGTCAATCGATTATTTGTTTAGGAAAAAAACGTTTTCTAACAATATCTCATATTCAAGAAACAAAGACTTAAGTATCTTATCATTAAAGTTTGAATATGTCATTGTATGTAAGATTCACTTACATAAAAACTAATTGGAACAAGTATGAACACCAATTCCTAATCCTCAAATTGTAAATGGTTTGGTAACCTAATGGTAAATCAGAATTGTCTTTACGTTATACCTGTCTGCGTAACTTTAAATCTTTTACTGATTCCTTACATCCGTCGAGCTCAGATAAGTTGGGGTATTGTCGTCGTATTACCGTTTTGAAAGAGATTTTTCTCGAACCAGCTTCAACATTTTACTTATATAAAATATTTCTAAGCTTTCTAAACTGAAGATTTTTCTAACTGAATTAATTTTAAGATTTTTAATTTAATTTTAAAATAATATAATACATAACTGCTATCATCGCTCATAAAAAGCAATGTTGGTTATTATTAGAAATTGCGTAATAAACGCAGTGAAAAATTTACATCTATTTGAGACGGTAAAAAGTTTACACTTATAATATTACAAACGTAATAATATTGATTTTAGTAAAACCAAAACGAAAAATATGCAAAGAACTGATAACACCGATATAATTGCAGTCAGTACTTTGCGAGCGACCGCAATACGAAACGTAATGTTATCGAACGTCCTACACACTCTTTTATTATGGAAGAAGGTGGGTCACCTGATGTTAAGTGATCGCTACACATAGGATAGGAAAGACAAGAGGACTGCAGTTGGGCCTCCGGCACCTCACTCATCAATCGTAACGTAGAAGCATACTTCTACTTCACGGCTGTCTTCTACTTCGTCGGGCCAACGCATTCATGCAACAGATATTGTTGTTGTGGACTATACCACTGTTAAAAAATCTCTTATAAAGGCCGACTTTAATCCTACTCGCTTCTTAAAATTAACATAAAGTTAAAGAAAGCCATTCAAAAAATTGAACAATATACATTCATCTTAAATTTAGGTAAAATATCATGTTACATATTTCTATTTTGTTTCGAAAGTCACTTCAAACCGTTTTATAATCTAATTCTAATGATCAGTGTTAGTAAGCATCATTCCGTGTCTAAATGAATTACAACATCTTCGTTTTATGTAATAGTTAAAAGTGCATTATGACGTTGAATGTAGACCTAGCAAGTGGCAGTGTTGGCGGGGAACGTCCCAGGAGAACTTATATTGATCAGATTAGTGACATACTTAAGAAAGGATATATAAGGAGTACCCGTAACAAAGGAGCATGTATGCGTAGATGTATGGATGTACATAGATGAAGCGAGAGAGGTGTGCTAGGATCGCGCCAAATTGAAATCTTTGATATCTGTGTACCCCTCTGGGTTACAGGCATCAGAGACCTACTATATTTTATCTTACATGCCTAAATATTTCAAGTATGACTTTAAAAAATATTTATTATACGTTATCGCTTCGTATATCGTAGCGTCTGGTATAAGTTTTTTTATCTAATTTAATTTGCCTTTTCCTCTGACTATGAAGGTTCAAGCAGTCTACGTTCTCACTAATTAATATGTAAAAAAACTGAAATAGTGTAAATAAAAATGTCACCATCTTATGCACCAAAGAGAAGCGCGTTTGTAAAGTTCCCCACTTTACGTTGCAGTCGCAGTATCGGTATGAATTGAGACGAGGTTAAAACTTGTTCGACTTCATTTCTGCGTCTGGTTCTTGTTAAGAAAGTTTCAACTTTATTGACGACTGTACCCGAGAGTTAGACTGCAGGAATTAAAAACTCTTAATCTCGTGCAGCTTCGTGAGTTTTTTCACATTCAGAATCAGACACAATCTGCATAGAGACAAATTAAACAAGACCATTTTGTTATCAGTCAACAATCTTCCACTACTCTCGTAGGCCTCCCCCATGAAACGCCATTCATTGAAGTCCCACAGCCTTTATGTCCTGTATATCTGTACATGGTTGCCATATGAGAAACTTTTGGGAACATCGGCCGTCTGTTTTGCCACTCAAGATTAACTCAATTCTTCGGGCAAGACTTTGAGTCCACTGCATAAATCTATTTTTACTTTAATTCTTACTCATTAACATAAATTAAAGAGTTCATGTTCAATAATAAATTAAGTTAGTATATTAACTTATATCACAAAGAAAAAAATATTTGATTGTTTGTTTGTGCTAGACAAATTCAAAAACTACTGAGCCGATTTTACCAATAGAAAAATCACCTATCAGCGTGTAATCTGTGCTATATATTTTTTATTTGTTTCCTATCTATCCGAGCGCATCTGGGGCGGCTGCCAGTTCATTGTAAAAAAAAGAAATATTTTCTTATTCAAATAGTTGTAGAATATAATAAAATATTACAAGAATTATGTCTGGCACGGATTCAACATTTCACTCCTTATTTGATTTAATATATCCCTGAGACAGTCGCTTGTTATTATTCTCTCCATTCCCGTGAGAAATAACTGGTCCGCGGGTAATACAATAACATCTCGTCGTCGCCACGATTTGCTTACTGCAATATGTAGTGGTAATACAACTTCTACTTGCAATGAACAGGAAGTCAGTTTTAAGGAAACTAATTATGATTTCAGTTTAGATATTGTTTTTTCATACATATTGTCACTGGAAACTGTACTGTCATAGGTCTTCACCATGTAAGCAACTAGTATGGAGCCATTTAAATACCTTGTCATATAAATATCATGTAAAATCATTTTAGACACAAATTTGAAATGTGTATAATATATTTTTATATTTATGTCTTATAAAGTTAATATATTTCATATAACAGTGGTAGAGCTAGCACCAATATCATCAGTTGCACGAATGGGCTTGCACGACCGGTGAAACACCACGACCTCACTGGAAACAGGCGTGAAGTAGAAGTCTTTCTGCGTTTCGTCTGATGAGTGAGGTGCGGGAGGCCTAAATACCTGAATACTTCATTAAAGGTAGGCAACGCATCTGCAACACATTAGTTTGTTACAGATGCCTATGGGTTGCGGTCACTTAATACGAAGTGTACCCCTAGCTCGTTTGCCACCTTACACTATTAAAAAAAATTGTTTTGTTTCATGTAATTTCATTTTATCGGAACTTATTTACACTACATTAAAATCGTGTGTAATGTAAAAAAAATGTAAAATTAAAATCGCTTCAACATCTCGTTTATACCGGTAAAAAGACTTCCCACAAACGTTTCTAAAACATTCATCAAATGTTTATCCATCGCTTCAAAACCATCCGTTATAGCTATAACGTGAAATTATCTAAATCACAAACAGCATAAGGTAGCGGTAGTCACTTAAGGCGCAATTTCATTGACCAGTATATCTTTGATATACAGCAACTGGGATACTCCCAGCAACCGGGTTAATGGCTCACATAAGTTAAAAATCGATAGACGTGGTCGTTACGCCATTACGTACCAACATTGGAATTCACAGATTGATATAAATCATCTAGGTTGCGAAGACTCGTGCAAAATGAATCTTCATCTATGTCATTCGTTACAGAAATCACACAAATTGTCTCATAACAGCAACAGTCACCTACGATAACAGTTCTACCACGGCTCTTTATCATGCGAAAAAACAAAAACTAGCATCGACCAGTTAAATTGAACCTCTAATACCATGTAGCTTGTTTACTTTCTGGTCACGTAAAAATTAAGTAATAATTAACATTTCATATTTATGTTAAAGCTATGTTATATAACTTGGTTACGCAGCAAGAGTTGTGTCATAACGTCCCTAATTACCAATTTCCTCTGACGCAACGTTCTGGTCTAAGCAACTTGAATATAAGCTCTGGGAATTTCTAACTCTATTAAGCGAGGCTGTGTGGCGATTCTATTATTTATATATTGTAAGGAATTTATAATAGACTAGCGGCCCGCCCCGGCTTCGCACGGATAATTAACAAAAAATTCAAAAAATCATAAATTATATCGCCTATGTTCATCAGGCATAATGTAGGATTCTAATGGTGAAAGA
>DWTW01001240.1:0-13099 GCA_018246275.1 Papilio slateri
ACCGGTGAAATACCACGACCTCACAGAAGACAGGCGTGAAGTAGAAGTACGCTTTTGCGTTTCGTCTGATGAGTGAGATGCCGGAGGTACAATTTCAGTCCTCTTCCTTTTCCCATTCTTTCCTTATAAGGATAGGAAGGGAAGGGGAAAAGGGTTGGACGGGGAGGATATGAATAGAAGAAGGAAATATCCTTTTTCCTGTCTATTCCCTCTGTCCATTAAAGGTAGGCAACGCATCTGTGACTCATTAGCTTGTTGCAGATGCCCATGGGTAGCGGTCACTTAACATCAGGTGACCCGCTTGCTCGTTTGCCACATTCTACCATAAAAATAAATCCTGACCATTTTACTCTTACTTGCACGAACTAGTCGTTGCGTATCAAATAAACATTGTATTAGATATATGTATATAAATAGAATGTTAATTAAAAAAAAAACGGTGTACAAACTCAATGTAAAAAGATATTAAAATTGATAGAAATTATTAAATTCTTACTTTGTCACCAGCTTTGAAATGAACCAATAAATCGACGAGCAGTTGCAGTAGTTGCTTTTCGTCCAAAGAATCGAATTTTATCAAATCATAGTTTCTACTTAAAGTAGAATTAATTTCCTTCACAATAAACTTCATCTGCTCCGTCATTGTGTACGGTTAAAATCTTCTTACGAACTTACCACTTACCAAATTACAATAGAAACAAATTTTTTTTAATCCTTACAAGTTTATGTAACTTTGTTTATACTTTTCGTTTCTATGGAAACGTCTGTCGGGTTATTCCTTTTAGAAAATTAAATATGATTTTGATAACAATTTTTTTTTATTTTTTTTTTACTTTTTATAATTAGAAATGATTTATTTATAATATTAAACCATAAATTCATTGAAGCAATGCAATGCAATGTATTAAAACGCCAAAATCAGAAAGTTAGACTTAACCACTCGTATATCCAAAAGGCTATGGCAATTTACTCGCCCACCTAGAGGTGAAATAAAATATTAGTAGATTTTTGAAAATAATTTAATTTATTTTTTTTAACCATTTCAACTAAGCTTAACATTGTGCTAGGACATGGTTCACGACAATAGTCGAATGGCGAATTCGAAGCCACGACTGGTCGGTAGTCCGCCCTTAACCATTAGACTATTAGCATTTGTTCGTAAATACCTGTATTATTACCATCAGAACATGTTTGTCTCAACATAAAACATAAACCTGATTTTATAATGAATTGATACAGTGGCAAAGCCTGCAACAACAAGATCTGTTGCATGAATGGGCCGGCTCGACCCGTGGAATACCACGACCTCACAGAAAACAGGCGTGAAGTAGAAGTATTCTGCGTTTCGTCCGATGAGTGAGGTGCCGGAGCCCTAATCCTAGTCCTTTTCTCCTTCCTATCCTTAGATAGGATCCGGAACCTCACTCATCGGACGAAACGCAGAATACTTCTACTTCATACTTCATTGGGTAAGCCCAATAAGGCTAGGATGGAATGGGGAAGAGGATAAGGGAGGAGATGAATAGGAAAAGGAAATTTTTCCTGTTTATACCCTCCCCTGTCCGTTAAAGGTAGGCAACGTATCTGCAACGAATTCGCTTGTTGCGGATGCCTATGAATAGCGGTCGCTTAACATCAGGTGAAGCGCTTGCTCGTTTGCCTTCTACCATAAAAAATAAACATAAGTTAAATATCATCTTTTTTTGTGTAAGTTAGGCTATGATGATTTTAATGTCCGAAATAAACGCACTATCAGCTCATCTTATTTTATGACACCGGAAGTATATAGGTTAGTCAATCTAACTGAAACACGTACATATATATGTTGTTTTTTCTTTAATAAATTGACTTTATATAAGATACTGACATATTCTATTAGATCTGTCTATCATCTGCAGGTAAGTTATTTACTACGGAAACCTTTTATAAAATGTGTTCTTATACGTAGGGAGTGCATTGGGAAATGATGCACTGAAAACTGAAAATGTATTCCACATTGATCTTAAAAATGTCTAAGAAATTTTGGATTATACAACATAAGAACAATTAACAATTCAATCGAATAAATTCATGAATAATTCTCAGTCAAAAAACTTGAAGATTCCTATCGGTGTATCTATAACAGCCCATTAGTGCTGCGAGAGCAATAAAAATCACAGATTATTTTGTATTACGGGCACATTAAAGTTTGTTATAGCGTGTTTATGGGGCCGACCGTTAATTCGACCACCATCTTAAATGTAAAATAAGAAACCGCGAGATAAGGATCTAAGAACATAAAAGATATGGGAACTCTTTGTGGAGCCGGTAGCCGACGAGCGTACGCCCTCGACGCACACGCGCGCCGCACAGCGCTCGCAGCGCGGCACACATGAAAGGGCGAGGTCACGCACACATGTAATCGGGGCCTGTGATTGGCGGTCTGTGCGGAGACGTCGACGCCCTCTTTTATCGACGTTGCGCCGGGAGCGTGCGTGCGAAACGCTCGTATGGCTATACGGGCATATCTATAGATATAGCCTGTATATGTAACGCCGGGACCGTTTTTAAAATGTCATTTCCATCGAGCCGTCTGTGGGAAATCTGGGCGCTTTGTAGTCGCTCTTCGAGGGTACTTTTTTGTGTCGATCCGGAGAGACGGCGAAATATCAATTTGCACGGAATTTGTCGCATGCCTTACTCTAAATTCTAGTTTAGCTGTAAGGCGGATATTATTAAGGTAGGTGCATATCGAAAAAGGTAACTATATAATCGATCGAACTGCTCTAATTCGATGACCATTACGGGTATTATAAGTGCTCATAGAAAAATACAGGCAATCTTACAAAAAAACTTGATACCTAAAGTTATAAAATATATGAAGTTTGGACATCGCAAAATATACATATATACTTATGAACTCATTTCCGTAGTATTTTAAGACAGAGACCCTATTTGGTGCAATTTTCCTAAGATACAGATATTTATTATTGGCAAGGCAACGGTAAAGGGGCAAGGGTAATCAAAGGCGTGACTTCCCGGATAGCCATGAGTTGTCCTTTCCACGAGTTTTGATCCGTAGCCGGCCGCCAAAGTCGGTTTAAGGAATGACTAATGATATTTTTCTTTTTAATGTGCCAGAACCTTTTTCTAATTAAAAGCTTTGACTTTTTTACTTTCGTGCTTCACAACCCAGGCTCCATCCCCTTCTCGTTTTATTCCTTCTATCCTTTTCCTCTATCCATCTCTCCATGTCCATTAGGTTTCCTATACAAAGGCTAAAAACGCATTCATAACTAATTGTACTTGTTGAGTGCTGCGTATTAGCCCTGCCCGGTATTAACCCTGCCCGGGTTGCTTAAAATTCGATGAGATGCTTGCTGATTCGCCTTCATCTACCATAAAAAACAGTTGGTCGTTACGGGACGCCCTGCAGTTGTGAAGGATTACAATAAATGTTCGAATTTCTAATAAATGAAAACAAAAAAATCATAATAAAAAGGAATAGAGTTTCTTTATTTATAAATAGAGATTACTACAGGCGCTGTATTTGTCCATACACAAGAGAGTCGGTGAAGTAGAAGAGGCGTAACGCTATTGGAGCGTCACACCGTTTGCCGTCACGGCACACTGGTCGATTTTACTGCCAAGGCGCGCCAATAGATGACTCACATAAGAAAAACCAATTTTATTCATCTTGTAATGTAAATAGAAACCGTATAAAACAAACGGTACTGTACAGATAAGAATGGCTATCATCACCGACAATCAAACTAATCAACGGGGATATTGTTTTATTTATATTGAAAAAAGTAGCGGATCACTTTATTTTCAATAAGCACAAAGATGCTCGGGTCGCGACAAATGACCGCCGACCTCCTCGGTTCCTCCGCTACGTATACACAAAGAAAGGGCAATAAATAACGTGGTGGTATACATTCGAAGCAATACGTCAGCGTCCGCTCCTGCCATTAGCAACGCCATATTTGATCTAACACAATGGCGTGCGCGTACGCAGCCCGCTCCGACAAATTAGTGGTCGATCAATCAGATAGCTGTGAAGAATTGCCGTTTAATTATTTTTTTATACACCGCAGCAAATTCTATGACCTCGTAACGAGGCTGTTCTGTGTATTCTACGAATAAGCCTAGTGTGACGGATCGGTGAGTAGTGATCGAGGAACATTATTTTCAGAAATCGTAGCCTTTACGGAACACATTCCACGATTCGTTAGAATCATTACAATTAAGGCTACTGTTGATGTTATACGAGTAATAACGTACAGATAATCACCTGAATCAAAACTTTTTTTTAATTTGTACACAGAAAAAAAGCAGCACTAGTAACTCAATTGTTTTAAACTAGATAGCAAGGGATAGATAGGTCACTAGGACTATCTATTACATGTCTATTATAATGTAACGATATTTACAGAAATACAGATTTACACAAATGAAGAAACAAATTATAAATTTAAAGTTGGCAAAATCTACATCGTTCTACATCAATTTTTCAAAAACTTTTAAATGTCTATCAAAAAATAATTATTTCCTTAATTTAAAAATTCCTCAACACTATAAAAGGCCTTCTGGATGTGCCAATTTTTTTTTATTAAAATTCGATTTAATATTTAATATTAAAGCTATTATATTAACTATTATATCCTGGAATATTATCAATAAATTTATTATGTACGTCAACGAAAATGGGTATGTTATGACTACACATACTACATAGTACACAAGTACTTACATCGAAATAGTTACAAAAGATTTATTATTTCGTTACCTTTAACAAAGAGACATAAAGTATAAAACATAAGATATAAAACAAAGTCCCGTGAAAGGAAATAAAGCAATATAAATATAATGGAGAAAACATTATGGCTATTTTAAAGGCGCCTTTTCATTGCATCAGGAAACGCCGCATTTCGACAAGTATTCTATTTTACATAATCTGCATCCCTTATTTAAGTGTTTATTAAAGCTCTGTTACTGCCAGTATTTATTTGAATGGACTTTAAATTTAAAATTATCTCAGACTAGATGCCTGCCCCGGCTTCGCACGTGTATTTAACAAAAATTTCAATAATTCATAAATTATATCTCCTATGTTCATCAGGGATAATTTAGGATTCTAATGGTGAAATATTTTTACAAATCGGCCCACTAGTTTCAGAGTCTCTCTATTTTTTCACAACGTGTTGTCATGTACGCGCATTTTTTTATGTATTTCTTTTATCTCATTTACTATATCGGTTGCCATAGTAACGTTATATGTTTTGACAATAAAAACTATGTGACACATATTACCTAGTTACTAGAAGTTATTATACGCAGAATCAAATTACAAAAAATCCAGCGAGAAATAAGAAACGAATGCGTGCAAAGCCGCGAGCAATAGGTAGTATACAATAAATAGCAAAACGTTTGCATTGAAGTGTAACTCCAAATCATTGTTGATTATATCTGAACGTGTGATTGGATATTTTAATCAGAAATAAGGTAGAAAGTAGGTAGGTAGGTATGTAGTAAATAAGGCAATGCACGAAGGGAGCTACGTGACCGCAGATCGTGACCCTCTGTGATTGCGCCTGCGCAGTGCGTGAGCTTGATTCATTTTATTTATTTCTTCAGTTCTTATGTGTGAGTATATAAACATATAGGAGCATTCTTCTTTTTTGTATTAACTTATATGTATTAAAACTGGCCCCATAAGGATACGTACGAAACAAAAGAAAAACCGTATACGTACTATTGGAAACTGTCTCACGTGGAAAATTTGCATCAAAACACCTCATAGATCTTTTAGAGAACAGATTCCCTCGTGTTTTGAGAGAAAAAATCTCTTTGTCTGTTTTATTAAAAATTCTTTACGAGTTTTGATGAACAATTTCCTACCATAAGGGCTTCGGGGCGGTTTCCAATAGTAGATCATTTTCTCCGAAAACAGAGAGAAAATTGCGACACAAAAAAGTAATATTAAATTATTATTATTAAAAATAAGTAAACTTTAAACTTTTATAATTTTACATCAGTTAAACTGAATGTATATTTGTCATTTCCGAAAACAAGTTTGTTGTGTATTTAAGCAAGTTTTGCATTTTATTTGACCACCATAAAATTACCGTAACACGTTGGTAGACGCGTTGGCTTGATGGATTTACAATCGCTCGAATAAAAGACATTAAAGCAAGGGCGATCAATAAAAAAATCAAATATGTCCATAGACAAGTGAGCGTAAGCATTACGATCATAAACAACGGCTCGCGTAAATGAAAACAAAAAATCATCCGCTCGCAAATGAGCGTAATCGCAAAATAAATAAAACATGGCCGAACAAGTTGTCATATAATGACATACTTGACACTAATGATAGGTGCGTAGGGTTGCCATGCGAGAAGTTGATTGCCTAGATTATTAATATAACAATAACTTTTTTTTTAAGAATATAATAAATCTTAACGTATATTTATTTAAAACTTTTACATCATAATAGGACAAAAAATTATGAACATGTATTATTATTATTAAACATTGTTTTCATTTCTTTTGATTGACTTCATAAAAATAGTTCTCATAAGACACATATTGGATTTCCATATATTTTATTGCTGCTTATAGCATGCTACATGTATAGATAAACACAATTGGAAAATACAATTGTATATTTACACTATGAACATATAAAAAACCTTTATAAATATAGTGTGTGTGGTATTTTATAATCTTAAAACAATATAATAAATAATAAAAAGTTTTTTTTTAAAATGATTTACGACCATGATTATACAGACATGTCGACATGGCAACCTTATGTGGGCATGCGAAATCGCACAATGAGACAAGAAACCGACGCACGCGCAGCACGCACCGTGCCCAATCGCACGGCTCCAGGCTTCGGTTCAACGGCGAAATAACACGACGGATAATTTTGATGACCGCTATAAAAACATTCTCGAACCCGACTTTTAATACGAGAATTAGGATTGTGTAAAATTACTTTTGTAATAATCATCAAGAAAATTAAGAATCCACGTAAAAATAATAAATGAAGTAAATTTTAAGGATACAATAAAATAAATCGGAGGCTAGACAGATATTACGGATTTCAATTTGGCACACCTCTGTCGCTACTTCCACATCCATACATCCTCGTGAACCATGATCATTGGTACAAATAATTTTCGTTGTTTTTCAGTGCGCATGTATTTGATTGAACTCCTCCGAAACGACTGGACCGATTTTAAATGAAATTGTGTATGTTATATATTAATTATGTATGTTTCACTGTGTCCCATGATGGTATAGATTCGTAATTGGACTGAAAGGTTGCGCTTAAATTGCCTAGGAGATGAATAATGTTTTGTTTGACAGCACACGTCGATGGAAGTGTACTCTTGTCTAAGACAAATATGGAAAAAACTGTACATTGCTTATGGAAGCTGCTTAGTAAGGACTTCTTGTCGACGATAAAAAAATTTTCTCGTGAAAACAAAACATTAATTTCGCGTTATGAAATGTTTTGTTAGAAAATACAGGGGATTTGTTTTAATTAAATTCCACTCTATAAATGTTTTGTTTAATGCTCACTGAAATTGTAAACTGCGACTAAATTTGATAACATGTAATTATGTATAATACAACATTCATATACCGTCTACCGAACGGTAGAGAGGTTACAGACAACCTGTATACGCTATAATTAAAAGGGCCGAGCCAAACACGATCAATCTCGACTCCATCTCCCCACTTAAAGTCAAAATAATAGATGGCCAACTCTAATGTCACTTTTTTCCCAACAGCCGACGTACACGAATGAATTGACAGGTCATCAGCGACGGCGCAGGCGCAATGACGACGCTCTTTCTTTTCACCCGCGACGAGTGACACTGAACAACTTTAGTGCAGGTGACGCCACTCGGATCTAATCCTTCGCCGGTAGCAGTAGAGGCGGTTATAGCGTGAAGTGAGCACGCGTGTAAGCCTTTTGTTGTCCGACGAATGTGCCTCCCGTTCGGTTCTTTTTTCGAAAGATAATCTTCGGCGGCCGAGGCGTGAAGGCCGACCGCCACACAACATGGCGTCGACAGGTTTCTTCCCGCTTTTTTACTTCTTTGTTCCTTTCCATTATTGTCTATAGATGTTTAGTTCCCGCCGTTCGATTTTTGAATAAGTTTTTCTTTTTTTTTTTGTTTTTTATTTCGCATTAAGGCAGCGGCTTTTTGTTTGTGTTCCATTTATTTACATACAAGCGAGTGTAGACCTATGCTGGATGATGGGTGATATTGAGAGTTTGATTTGTTCTCGGAACGATGAGAACATAAATGAAGTCCATCGAGGGATCACAACGCGCTGTCAAACGACTAAACGCGGGCCGTGTTTAGTCGTTTCGCAGAAAACAATGATTTAGTGCTCATAAAAGGTTCGAAAACAATAAACCGGAGGAGGTCCGAATCGGAAGCCGGCGAACAATTGACGCATTTCGAGGCGTATTTCGATCACAATTGGAAAATATTTCAACCATAACGTCGAAAGAAAACTCATTTAATATGAGATGTTATCGCTTTAATATATTATATGTACTTATATACTTTTTTATATCTGTATACTCATATTATAAAGAGGAAATATTTCTTTGATGATAACAAGTAAACACTGAGAGTAATTACAATGACACACTATTCAGAAGCTGGGAAGACTATATTTTTTTGCATTGTCATACAATATTAAAATTCAATTCACCCAAGCGACGGCTGACACGAGCAGCTAGTCTAACACAAGGTTATAAAAGAATATGTCATCACAATTTTTTGTATCAGTGCGTCCCGTGCTCGATTCTGAATCGAGTAGCTTCGAACCCATCCTCAAATGCGACGGGAGAGCATTCCGAGATCTCCAAAGGAACATAACAGAATACTCTGCACTGAGCTTCTGCACGATCTAAGTGACACAGAAACACCCTTCATGCCTTCGCAGTGTTAAGGCAATAGAGAATATTTATGATAGCATGTGATCACTGTATCACTAGCAAGGTGACCTGATTGCAATTTTCGAAAATGTTTAGGGATTGTCTAAAATTCTAACAGCAGCCTTCGGACGTAGAAACAAACAGCTTCAATCACCCGGCTATCATAAACAAAGTACTGTAATTGACACGTTTTTGAATCGATCGGTTCATTAGAAATTTACCTCTGCTACGCTGGAATATAGTCCCGGAGAAATTATACGCGCTCGTTGCATTATTAACCTTGTCGTTACACAATTCAGTCTATTTTCAATTATTTACATCAATTACATGTGATGTTTATATAATGTGTGACTCAATTAAGCCTTTACGAGACGATGAGAGGAAAATTGATTCTTAAATTAATATGGTCAAGGTTTATTTTTGCGTTGTAGGTGTGTAGTGAGGAAGCTGGGTGTAATGAGGCGTCTCGGCTTCGATTCCCCGATTCAGGCTATTAAAGTGTTAAGGTTAACTTGCAAAATGCCACGGTCGGTTTGTTGGCATATGTTCTGTATGAATGGTGGGCATTCTGAGTGAACAAGCGTTGGATTGAGTATCACATATCATGTATGCCCGTACGAGTTATGGCGCTTCTAAGAAATATTCGATACTCACTGTTTAACGACTCAAAGTCAACGACCTCGAGCAAACACGTCTCAGATGCTATTAGTACGAATATTTTAGTCGAATAAAGTTGTCATGTATTAAATTTATTTATCTTGTTAAACTAAACTACAATTCCATCAAGCACGCTTTGTCTGTTATCTAATTAAGAATACTCTGAGAATGTACCATTTATATATTGCAGACGTGGGTGCCATACAGTAAGAAACTAAACTAGTATGAATTTGGTGCTCGTGCCCAAAGACACAACATACTTTCAATAGTCCAGATTATTTATGTTCATTCTCTGGTCGGCTCAATAGTTTGATCATGCTCTTGAGAACTGTATTTTAATATTCTTGTAAATAAGGGCCGCAAATACAACTTAAGATCCTTCAACAGCGTTATAAAAAGCGGGCATCAACTCATTGGCTCATATATATACATAAATACATCTGTCATCGTGTCATAAAAGGTCATTAATTTTTGCATAATTATCGAATCATTTTCCTATTAGCATGCAACCGAGCATTACGACATAACGCTGAACGCGAATGGCCGTTCAAATTCAAACAACGTACGCTCATTACACGAATGATAATGAATGTGGGACCAATAAATAACCGGCGATAGTGCCCGTTGGACAGAGTGGGTCCAATTATACGGAGCTCTCCCGTAGTGTTGTTCCTTTGCGATCGCCGGTCTTGCAATACGGGCTTATACAGGATTAATATACTCCAATTTAAAAAGAAAAGGACCTAGTTTTATTACATGTAAAAAAATTGTTTCATGAAATACACAAAATGTAGTAAACGATCGGGTTGTGATAACAGTAGACCATCAATTCCTATCTATGCCAAGGTATACCAAAAAATATCTCGGCACCCATAGAATATGCTTCAATTTCAATTCCCCTTTTTTTAAATTGAGAGCCGTAAGTTACGAAAATGTTATCTGCGAGCCTTCCGACTTCTCGACCCTCCCCATCCTCGGAGGGTAGAGCCTGTTGGGGTAGATAAGGAAATAATATTTCCTTTCTCCGTCAACTCAGACTTCGGCTCGCATCTAAATCTAAGGTTTTGATTAAAACTGCTTTTAGTTTAGAAAGCTATTGTTTTTTTTTTCACATTTTTACTCATGGCTACGGGGCGAGGGGGGATCAAGATTTTTGACGTCCCAATGTCATATTTGTTCGCGATGTAGGTACCGTCTTTTTCAATTACTATAGTACGGAATAAAAATAATAATTGAAAAAGACGGTACCTCGCCAACAACATGGGGTCGTCAAACACCTCATGAGACCATGATGATACTGTAAACTACTCCAAACGTAGGAAACACAAAGGTTAAAATAAATTTTATAAAATCCGTAAAATCAGTTTACTTTTAAGATATCTTCTTAAGTTCCATAAACCTAGATAAGACATAATTCCATTCACCTTCCCATCCCTTCCTCCCCCTTGCCCTAGTCTACAACCCTCCACTGCCCTAGGCGCCCAAGGCGTATCTGTCACCCGATTGTTGCGGCCGTGCATGGGTAGTACGTGGCCTTGTAACATCGTTTGTTTTAGACACTTGAAATACAAAAAAATATTTTCCGCAAAATGCAAATTTTAAAGTAAGCAAAGTAATATATAAGTACAGTATTCATATTCGTATACCAGAATCGTTGCAGTTTAATGACCTTTCGTAGCTTCGAGCGGCGTCGGTAGCTCACCCACCGCTGGCCTAACACTGCCCACCCGTCAATTTCACGCCAGTTAAACGCGCACAATGCCCGCGCGGTAAAACAAAAATAATCATTTAAAATTGAAGGAATTCAATTTTTTTTTTCGATACCTTCCTACTAACGTATAGTATATCGTATAAAACCAGTATTATACGGAAATTATAGAACACTAGCGGCTTCGCACGGATATTTAACAAAAAATTATACGGATTCCTAACTTTTTGAAAATATTCTATCGCCTATGTTCATAGGGAATATTGTAGGATTCTCTTAGTGAAAGAATTTTTCAAATCGGTCCAGTAGTTTCAGAGCCTATTCATTGCAAACAAATCTTTCTTCTTTATAATATTACTTTAGATATCATGATTGATATGCGTATCATACTTGCTGAGCAGGACTCTGGAAAATATATATCCTGGGCAGTTACTGCTTAAAAAGTCAAAGACTCTTTTAATCTAAGTGAAGATGATTAAAGTATGAAAAAGAACCTACTAATTTTGATATTAAGTTAGTTATAAAATAAAAATACTATTATACGACAAAAAACCTTCATATAAAAATAAATAGCACAAAATGTATTGCCTATACTATATTGTCTATTTAAATATAATGTCTATTGCAATACACTTTAGTAAAGAATATTTCCGCAAAGAAACTCAAGCAGCATCTCAGCAAAGAAACTCGGGTACAAACAGCAATATTACGCTCCACAAGAACCCTACACCTAACCGAACGTTTTGACAGACCAACAATTACTATTAAACCCGTCCAACAGTCAAACGGAGCAAATTACGCTAAAAGCCGAATTTAATCTTCGATACGTCGCCGACAATTAAGGCTAATAAATAATAATTTCAATAATAAGCGTGTAACAAAAAAGTTTGAAGATGACCAAATTAGTATGAGCTGTTTTGTACAATACCACACATCGATTAAAGGAAGTTCATAACATAAGTACATAACATACCATTCGGAGGTCAAGATGACTGGTCGTATTTCGAAACGCAACGCACGTCCCGTAATGGTGATCGGTAACAGTCCCCGCACTAGCGATTATGACGATTAAAGTCGATAACTTGCATCGACACCGGCTATTTGGTTAGTCTGTCGATTATCGATAATTTGCCCTCGGGTACGCTCCTGACCGATTACGATTTTTTTGTGGTCCATACGTGATCTGTGCTCGGTTTGCACCTGATACTTCCGTTACGAATTCTTAGAGTCCTTAATACATATAATTAAAGCTTTATCTTTGCTGCAATGATTAACGGGAACGTTTCTAAATATTATTTTTAATGGGACAGATTACCAAAAATCGACCACAAAGTCATGTAATAATAGGTAAAAGTATGTAACAAAAAGTAAATTGATAAGGACCTTTAAATACTGACGGACTTATCTATAAGACAAAATATGACATAAATAATTTTGTTTCCACGTCAATAACATCACTACATTTTATTGCATAGAACGTCCTCTACCAACTGTACAACTCATTATAATATAGCAATGCAATAACCAAGAAGACTTTGGCCGAGATAAATAGACGTTACTAAGCCACGGCTTAGCCAAAGTAAGTGCTTAGCTACGTTCTAAGCACGAGACTCACATAAATAGACAGTACTTTGGCATTTACTTCCGGGGAAAGTGGACCTGTCGCTGAGTAAATACTTCGCTTGGCATTAGTATTGATTTTTGTGAACTTAGCACTAGATTATTATGAATTTGACGACTCCGCTCGACAATGTCATGTTGTCAGTGTGAATTAAGTGCATTCA
>DWTW01001241.1:0-13098 GCA_018246275.1 Papilio slateri
GCCTAATGGTTAAGGGTGCGGACTACCGAACATGAGGTCGTGGGTTCGAATCCGCCATTCGACTATTGTCGTGAACCGTATCCTAGCACAAGCTAAGGCTTAGTTGGAATGATTAAAGAAATATTAGTAAATTATTACGAAAATCTCCTAATATTTTCTATAATAAATTTAATGCTGTCATGAAAATTATATTTAATCTGATAAATATATGTAAAATAACTGACTTTTAAAGTAACTGACGTGTCCATTTGTGTTTTAAATTCTTAGGACCTTATTAGTTACCTTTGTTGCATTTTCCCGCGAGAATTATATGTTGTTCAACTAAAAAAAAATAGCCTATGACCCTCTTTAACCTTCCAAGTCTATATATATAAATCCTTAACAATTCTTTACGAAGTTATTATTACCAACACATTGTTACTTTTAGTATGGAGTGTTTCAAATACGCACAATAATGGATCTTCTCATAGGAATGAGATATTTTACCACGGTAAAATGTATCCTGTGTCACCCTCCAACCTCCTATCTCCACATACACACACATACAAATCATACCATAAAATAGCTCCGTTACGATGTCAAAGAACAAACAAACAAACACGAATATATAAATTTATATAGTATATGGATTTTGCAAGCCTTAAATAGGTTATGGTGTAACAAAATATAACAAAAGTTTAGATGTAAAAATAACATATAAAAGGTATTTTTAACATAGAAAACATTATATGTATATTTGTCCAAATCGTTAATTTATGGAATAAGAAAATATACTTACTTGATAATGCAATGAGCTGCCGTTAAAATTGTATCTACAGCAATGATTGATCCGCCACA
Source organism: Papilio slateri (assembly GCA_018246275.1). Classification (NCBI taxonomy): domain Eukaryota; kingdom Metazoa; phylum Arthropoda; class Insecta; order Lepidoptera; family Papilionidae; genus Papilio; species Papilio slateri. The sequence continues at coordinate 838 of DWTW01001241.1, forward strand.
GGAATGTCTACCATTTTTGACGAGCGATATTTGATAGGGAGCCGACGTTATCTCTATATCCTCTCCACCGACTATCCTCACATCTTCCTTTGTTTTTGCTGTCGGTACTGTCGCGGTAACTCGAATTAAATCGACTTTCTTTTACTCGTATTTTGTGTTGCCCAATGGTTGAGGGTAGGGAATGCGAAACATTAAAGGTCGCGGGTTCGACTATGACGTAAACTATCTCAAACTTTAACTTAATTAAAAATTATCTTAATAAAAGTTGCCAAGCATTTAAAGATATACTAAAAAATAATTTTTAAGATAATAGTAAGAAAGTTGAACGAAATATGCACTTCTGCTTCACGTCTGTCTTCTGTGAAGTCGTGGTATTTCACTGGTCGTGCACACATTTGTGTTCGCGTTCACATTTGTGCAACAGATGTTGTTGTTACGGGCTCTACCACTGCTAACAAGTTAACCAGAAAACAAACCTGGTCTTATAGGCAGTTCTTATCCTCAGCCTACCTCTCTTTTCTATAATTCCCATATCTAGTTCCTTAGTCTTTTGTGAGGTTGACAACGAATATGTAGCAAGTTATATTAATATACTATGTAATTAACATTACTATGCGTGCATAATAACATGAGACTTACTGTCCACCAAAGTGTGTGCGCCCGTTTTGCGGTATGTAACGAAGCTTTATTATGTTCGTTAGATGTTCGTCACGAATTTTTCGAAATTTAAAAAGGTACGTCACGATTTTTATACACTGTACAGCACGTCGTTGTAATGATACTGGGGTATCATGTTATTGTGCACGAGTAGTATATTGTATAAATTGAAATATAGGCTATAGATCTTAACTTTGTTTTGGAAGATCGATGAATAAAACTTTATTAAATTAAATTATCTTACCGACAACACCCAAAATTAAGAGCAACAAAATAAATTTGAACATTTTGTAGCAATTACTCTAACGCTCTAACTTAAATTTCTGTTTGTCTTAGTGCATATATACTTAAATAATATAAAAAAAAACTATTCGGTCAACAATTACAATTGATAAATGTTAACCTTCACACCAATTCAATTGTAATGACAGATAAAGTGGAGATTTTAAGATAATATTTGTAATTGAATCAAAAGTGGATTGATAACGATTACGACATACCATCTTTATTGTTTGTGTGATATAACGACGTTCTACGTTGATAAACTGTACAATATCTCAAGTCAAAAAAATGTCAATATCTTAGTAGGCTATTCGGAGGGAGTAAACATTTTATATATTAATTTATATTGAAATAACGAAAAAAATGTTTTCAACAACCTCTTCGTGCGTAGTCTTCAACGTAATGAAAAGAATCTGAGAATTAGATTATGTTATAAATTAATCCCTCACCGTGTCAAAAATATCCAATTGCTTATAATAAATAAATTTAACTAAGAATCCATTTATAACAATTGAAGTCAATGTCAGAATAAAAGTTAACGTACCGAAGCGTAGTCTTATCAGTCGTTATATAAGTCAAATATGAAAATCTAGGTTTTGACCGTGACCTAAGCAATTTATCTTGATACGAAAAGATTTTCTTTTACCTTCGTTACGGGACTGTTATCTAATAAAATGTGTTGTTTTTTTTTACTTGAAGTAAGGAATATTTTTTTTTAATATGAGGCAACTAAACAAACATTCAAACAAGTATTGTTACAGAGTTTAAATTAAAAAGTCGCCAATGCGACTGCCGTCTTGTTAATAAAATCCTGATGAGCTTAACGTAAGGAATATTTTTATTAAAATATGGGACACGTATGCACCTAACGTACAACAATAGGAAAAAGTTGTTACAGATTTTAAATTGATCGATTGATGATTTTAAATCTGCAGGTCGGCAATATACTTCCTTCTTATCTATCTGTATAGATATTTTACTACTCGATATCTTTATTATTCCATTATTATTCTAACTATTTTTTGATAGACGAGGTCTGCACCGAACTAGAGGACTGTAACGCAGCTAATTGCAAGTGTGTAAACGAAAACTTTTATTTTTCTATCGGCGAGTAACTGAGGCTATTTTTTATTTTGCATATCTATCTACTCTAGTGATGCTGGGGCGGGTAGGGTAGTAAATTAATATAAAAAACGGGGTAGTCTTTGGGGACTGCCTAATAAAGTGCTCAACGCCTAAAGAAGTTTTCACTTCATTAAAAATAGTACTCACGTCTGTAGCCCAGATGGGTAGGCAGCGCCACGGCCCTGGATCACCTCTGTCGCTTCTTTTACATGTACATGTTCAAAGGTTATCAATACCGCCTTTATTTAGTATATCACTAATCTGGTCGATATAATAAAATATTAAATTTGAATATCTTTGTGTAATAATTCTCTAGCTAGATCATTCTGATATTATTACTATTGTTTTCTATATACACCAATTAGATTACTAAGCGTGAAGGCTTTTTTAATCTTAGTAATATAGATTTATGATCCGTACACTCTAAAATTCTTATCAAGTAGGATTCACTGATATATAGTATTATATATAGTACTCAGTTAAGTGGCATTTTGATGGTATTAATTATATCTTTAATACTATTGACTATATCTGAAAGATGTATTATGTAGCAATTTACAATTAATGTTTACTTGATTAAAAAAAAGTATCAGTTAATTTAAAAACCAAAAAATCCCACTGACTGTGACATCATTCATCACATTATCATATTACTTAAGACACTCTGGGGAAGAATACGAATCTAATGACACCTGACTCTTCAAAGTCGGTGAAGCCGTTTGAGCTTTTGGTGGGCAAGCAGTCACACAGTCGACGTATTTCAGATGTAAACATATTTGAATATATATAAGCTAGATGATTGATATTTGGTACGTTTTATAAGTCTGTCAAAGATATCTTAACCTCAAATTTCAACTTTCTAGCATCATCTGGTCTGAATATTACATTGCTTAATTACATTTAAACTTAAAGGCCGGCAGCACATCAGCAGTTCCTTTGATGTTAATGTTGCGCGGCGGCGATCACTTAACATTAGGCGAACCTTTGTCGGTCTGTCCCTCTATCTTACAAAAAAAAAACCATGGGGGTTAACAGGGTTTACTCCATAGTTTCCGATTTATTTTTTTTTTCTGTTCTTTTTATGCGATTCCTAAAGTATGTACCAATCCATTTCAGCCGTCTAGGGCCTCTGACCTAAATCCTACCTTAAAGGTTTTGATGATCATCACTTACACACTCAGAGTTACAAAATCGACGTATTTTAGATAAATCTGAAACCATGAAGACCATAAAGGGGTACTTGGTATGTCTGATAAGTGGAAAGTTTAGTTTTTCAGCATGATCGGAACCGAAGCTATGATAACAGTGGTAGAGCCCGCAACATCAACATCTGTCGCATGAATGAGCCGGCTCCACCGGTGAAATACCACGACCTCATAGAAGCCAGCCGTGAAGTACAAGTATGCTTCTGCGTTTCGTCTGATGAGTGAGGTACCGAAGGCCCAATTTCAGTCCTCTTTCTCTGCCCATCCGTTCCTAATAAGGATAGGATGGGAAGAGGAAGAGTAGTGAACGGAGAGGGGACGAATAGGAAAAGGAAATATCCTTTTTTCCTGTCTATCCCTTCCTCTGTCCATTAAATGTAGGCAACGCATCTACAACTCGTTTGCTTGTTGTTGATGCCTATGGGTAGTGGTCACTTAAGATCAGGTGGACCGCTTGCTCGTTTGCCACCTTCTCCCATAAAAAAAATCGAATATACGATGAAACACTTCGAGAAAAAGTACTTCGTTCTTTTGGCTCATTTTGCCGGAAGCACTACCGTAACCCCAGATTCCTTGGAAAAGAATATAGGCTACTCGAAGTAAAAGGCGATGTGTGTATGTATGGACTCTCTATAGACTTCGAAACGGCTGGACCACTTTCAATTAAATTTTCAGGAATTCTTCAGATTGCCCTAGCGGGTGATACTGTGAAGTTTGATAGCGATCGGATCAACATAATTAGTGCTTCTCGTGCGAAGCCGGGGCGGGTCACTAGTTTATTATAAGCAAACTAAGTCGTGGCAACTATCCTGCAGTCATTAAACTAGTGCATAATTGTGAGTCCAGTATTACCCTATTCATTCTTGTCTTGAAGGCGCCTTTATTGTAATTAATAATTCTTTGCTGTACGCACAATAAACGTATATTTAAATCGTTTCATTCGTACGCGAGATATATTACAATGAAATGATGCACACTGTATATGTTTGACTCGGCGTTTGGTGGGCGAATAAAGATTTAAAGTATTACTCTTTTTTAAAAAAAGGGACGCAGGATAATTAGATATTTAAATTATGGTCACCAGGGTGCTATTTAATTAAACATATCAAGTAAGCAATTATATTTTTTATTTAAATTAGTATTCAATAAATTACTACACAATAACTATAAATTAATACATAAGATACCATCTCTTAGTGAATCTTACAACGCCCTTAATATATATTTTTGTCGTAACATGTCACTGCTTTGGTCGATCCAGTTCCTTAGTGCGGAAACTTTAGCGTAAACTCCGGGATAGTTTGGTCGAGCACAGCCCAGGCCCCACGATACGATTCCTGCAAGGCGACCATTGTGCACTAATGGACCGCCACTGTCACCCTAAAAAAGGAAAATATATGATAAAAAAATAAAACAATGACACCGCAACTTCACATTAGCTGCTAATATTCAAAGTCAAATTAAATCTATTATGTCTCAGTGTCCAAGAGTCACCAGATTAAAACGCAAATTGTATATGATGAATTAGGGAGAAAGTGAGAAGACAAGTTAAATTTATCTTGCAATAGTGAGTGGCAGTGTTAGTAGGGGTCCCAGAAAAACGTATATCAATCAAATTGGTGACATATTAAAAAGAGGCCATATACGGAGTAACCGGCCACTATGTAGAAGAACCGAGAGAGGTGTGCCAGGACTGCGCCAAATGGTAATCCGTAATCCCTACCGCTGACCAGAGTATCATAATTACTCTGTGTTACGGGTGTGAGTGCATATTTGACTTATAGGTATACTCTATATATGTACTTAGGTATATATACTTTGGTAACCTCTAACTTAGGTATATAAGGTGTTGCCACATAGTGCCTCTGCTGGTTATTAATCGAGTTTACAATTACGTACTACCCGTGCACAATAACAAAATACTTCAGTGAATTGCGACCCGACCTCTCACGGCTCACCTCCCCGTATTTGGTTTTGTTTCTATAACGCGCAACGAAACTAAACTTGGTTCGTTAATCACGACGGGAATTCGTGTTGTTGTTGTGACATGTGTTTCGTGTAGCAATAATAGCCTAATGGTTATGGGTGCGGACTACCGAACATGAGGTCGTGGGTTCGAATCCCGCCATTCGACTATTTTCGTGAACCATGTTCAACCAAGTTTTAAACTTGTTTGAACATGGTTAAAAGAAATATTAGTAAATTATTTCGGTAATCTACTAATATTTCATATATATGCCCGAGGAGGGTTGGCGTCAGGCAGGCAGGCCGTAAAAAAACTGCAGTCAATCCCTTACACAGTATGGACTACGGTCGTACTGTGCCGACCCCAGATAGTAGAAAAAGGACAGGGTGAAAAAAAATGGATTATAAATGAATTCATATCATTTTTGAATATCACGCTGCTATCCTTAGGAGCCGAGTAAAAAGAAAAGAACCTAAATGCGTTTTATCTAAAAATACAGTCTCCATTACTTAAATACAGTTACATTGCCGTCGGTTTACTTTAACAAAAAATTTAAAGCGCAAAATTTTAACTCGTTTGTTCGTTCGTTGAGTTTGTTTAGTTAAAATTTTTAATTATAATCTAATGTTACTTCTGTTGTGTATTCCCTGTTAGTGTTTACGAAGCATGCTAGTTCTAGAGCCCGCGTTGTTTGATGTGAAATGTTATGCCATATATAATTCCCGATCTTATCTCGCCTGCTCGTTTTTAATATAATAACAACGACATTCAATATACGGTGGAAATAATGGCTAATTGTGACACGAATTGAAGTACAAATATTTATTTGTCGATTAGAGTATGGGGCGCTACCTATAGGAGTATATTACAGCGACCTCCAAAGATCTTTTGTGTTTAATGGTTTACGGTTTTGTTTTTAATGTCAGAAATGTTGTTAAATGTTTTTTTTATACCTTATATACTATCGAAATATTGTAGTAATCAACGTAATCTTAAGCGTATGTAAATGCATATTCTTGTATGTCTCACCTATAATAGACAAATTACAATGATGTAATTGCCATCCCCTTCCTTGGGTTGACATTTATTTGATTCCTTATAAACAGAATGTCCATTGTATTCGGACGAAACCATTTAGTACAAATTTTGAATAAAAAATAAACTTGAATTGTAACGTTTTAAATCTCTGGTATATTTTAATCTTGCAATTATGTTTTATACTACAGTGAACTGTGCACTGCATGTAGCGTTGCTCGAATATTTGTTTCAATACAGCGAACCGTGTTGCAATATAAATTCGCACCCAGCCGCCCCATATCGGATATTTGTTTGTTCAGGCATAATTCCCTCCATAAATATGATTAGTTTATTGTGCTTTGTGCGCCCGCGCCACTGTGAACATCTCTTTCCGTACGAAATGTTCAATATTGTCAACGTCACAATACATGTTTTATTGTTTAAAAGTACGATATTAAAAAAATAACGAACGGTTTGATTGTCTGTCCAAACTTATTCGCGTATCGAATTATTAGGGAGTTAACCATACTGTAACTATATACATGGAACCGACCAGGTCCGAATAGTAACACACTAGGCGGTGTACCGACTAGTTGGTACTCTTATAGAGACTCTACCCCCTGTAGGGAGAAAACTCCGTTTTATGAAATATGGACCGCAGTAAAAAAAACCGAGACCATTTGGTGCAAATTTGTTAGAAAAACCCACTGACCGATATTTGTTATGAAAAACTTTTATATTGGCAAGCTAATGCGAGAGTGTTTTGTTTGAGAACTATGAAAACACATCTGGTATGTTACATCGTGTAGCACATTGTGCTGATTGCGGTTTTTGTGAATTTTTGGTATACAAAATATTTTTATGGAAATAAAAATATATCTGATTTTCTCTTGAACGGTTGCGAATAAAAAGTAGTTAGTGGTCAGTGGTACAAACAAACAAAAAGCGAGCGGCTCATTTGATATTATAATAATCAATATGATAATACACCGATGCTATTAGCCTTTGTCCACGAGGATGAGTTCACTTCCACCGTTCAATATGTATTTTTTTATTGTGTAAATCCTTCCCTTTTGTATGTATCATCCTTTTTTTGCATTCTTATGTAGAGCATAACCGCCCGCGAATTCAAATGACACGCTCACACCCTACCTCGTTTTAGAAGAGTAAAAGTCGAGGAAGCTTATTTTTATTTAATACATAGCTTATAATGGAAAGTTAGGTAGCCAGCCCTGGATTAATAGGGATGAGAATCGAGGTGAAGGACGACCCCTATATTTTCGACGAGTTCAATCCGATAAGTTGTTTCAAATAAATTGCAAATTTATCCTAAGGGTAGGATTTAAACCTGATAAATGTTCGAGCTTGATTGCGGGACTTTAATTTTGGCCGTATTTTAACCTTATATTATTTAATAGATTGATATCTTCCAGCACAATAATTACCTAATTGTGGTTAGGCAGACGTAATGGTTACATTCTGGTTCTGTATAATGTACATATGAAGACCGTGCAGAATTAATTAATGAGGCTTATATTGTTACGCTTACATGTTTAGGATGTAGCTTTAAATTCTAGTAGATACATCTTTATGGCCGGGTACCTTATTAAGCATTTTGTAGTACGTAGCTTCAAAGGCCAATATTACATGCCGCGCTTTAAGTCTGTGTCCCCAGAATTGAAGGTTGTTCTTGAAATCACTCTCTTCACAATCCATTATCGGTGACACGATATTTTTCAGTCTCATCAAAATACTTTTTTTTATCTTACCATATAACGTACTAACTTTTTACTTTTAGATGAATCGCGGCTTAAATCGATTTAATACTTGTAATTGTGCCGTTCACAGTTATTCTGACCTTGCGGGTCAGGACATGCCGTCCCAGTTAATCACTGACATTGCCAACTGATGCAAGCTTAGTACGTGAATTAGAAAGGAACTTGCGACCTTTTATTTTAACTCTAACTGGTCTCCGTGGTAATGTTACGTTGTACAACAAAGTAATTGTAAGTAAATAGGCTATTTGTGAGACTTACTTGTAAAACGAATTTCTGGCAGAAGCACCTAAAACAAACCTTTGTCCACAATGGTGACTATCCATCCGTAAATCACATAAATATTTAAATGCGGAAATGGGGAGCCGGCACCATGCGCGCTACCGTGCACCATAGAAAATTGGAAAATTGAGTAATGTCTGCCTATACTATTAAGTCATGGGCGTGATTTGTTTTTTGTGTCTATGATAGATGCCATTGAGCAGTGACATTTCAGAATCTGTCTTTATGAAATGGTTGCTATTAATTTCGTATTCCCCTATACTTTTTGCGTGTAGAGGATTATGTTAATTTTGCAAAGTCGTCATTTCACCGAAACGCCCTCTGGATGGAATTAGAATACATTTTATACATGTTTTAAATTCGAAGCGCATTAGATAAACAAAATGAACACCGATCTTTTTGCATTTTGTGAAACATATAGCAAACAACATTGATGGATCGTGGATCACAACGTAAACTTATCGGCCACACCTTTGAAAGTCCATTAGTGGATATAGATTGAAGCCATCTCTTGTCATCAATCTCATGTCCCAGAGGACATGTGAAAGAATGGTATGAAAGAGGTGAAAGAATTCAGAAATTCTTTCACCTTGTTATGTACATATGTTAAATTAATTAATGTTGCGTCATAACTCCAGTAGAGCAAGTTTTAATTGTTGTTACAAAGTCCCATCTGAAACGACCATCCCGAGATATTTTGCTGAAGAAATTTGAAATTCGTTGTTGTTTTATTAACAAAGTTTTTGTATTACGCTCCCATCTTTAAGTTTAAGAGCATTTGTACAGTTCCAACGGACCCAGACGTTGTTCACATAAAATAAGTTTTCATTGTGTTATATTGAATAACGAAACAAAAGTTCAAAAAGTCGAAGCACCGTTAAAAGATAACTGTAACGTCCGAAGGGGGGCGCCATTAGTCGTAATTAAACTTGAGTGCGATACACGAACAGAAAACATACTGCGTTTTTCATTACTTTGATAAAAAAACAGTGCTTGACACTTAAAATATAATTAGATTTGTTTAAAAAAAATGCGAAGACGTATTAAATAGGTAGTTTGTTAACGTAAGGAAGTATTATTGATATAATTAAGGTAAAGTCTGTAGCCTAGGCGGGTAAATAGAGATTTGTATTTCCCTGACGCATGTCGTATGTCACATGTGAGATGTACATCTGTATGGATATGGACTTACGAGAGAGATCTATCTATCTATGCATATCTGGTCGTTAGTTTATTCATCATCTGGTCATATATTCATATATGTTCCGGCTATAAGAACAGGTGTTAAAGAAGGAAACCCCAATGCAAAGTTATGGGTAGTTCTTTTTGCGACAGAGAAAAATTATCTTTATTATGCCCACAAGTGCTAATTAAAAAGTTAAATCATTTAAACGATACATACTTAGTTTTTACTTAACGCGTGTCCTTTAATTAGAAATACTCTAGGTTTTTAATTAAAGCGTCCTAAAATAGATGTGTTTTAATGAAATAAGTAATAGATTTTTTATATGCAGCCGAAGGCATACTATGCTCTATATACTACTCCATGACTTCATGGGAAGCTGCTATTTAATATTATTTATTTGGAGAGCAATTGTAGTATACGTTAGTGTACGTATATACATTGCTTTATTACGTGAAGATAAACATACTATGTTTATTTTCACGTAACAATGTATGTAAAGCTGTAGGTTGTTTTTTGTCATAAAATCAAAAACAACATTTGTTGGAAAATACATCTGCTGTAAAGAATAAGGCAGGCTTGGTTCAATCTACCTTCTCTCGGTGTTTTCATTATTTAGACAGTCCTCTTATATTTTCCTTATTCAACTTTCAGCCATTCATTGCATTCATGCACACCATGATGTGTTCTATTGGTCCTGAGGCCCCTAAATCCAACGGTTCCGTTATGTTTTCATCAGGTAGGAAGTCCCTTCGATTGTCTTTTATAATGACGCGGTCTCTATTGCAATACCTTTCTTCCCCAACGGCTATCTGTTTTTCGAACGATGTGGTCTATTCAATTTAATTAACGCTAATTGTATCCCAGTCCGTAACAAAGGCAATGAAGAATTACAAAAGGAAAGTTTAATAGAACCTCTTTATGATAATGAAAAGAATAATGACATGCCTTCTTTGTAGGGAATGTTTTGCATTAACTTCCTCTAATTAAAAATAAATGTGAGCACAATTTTTTTTTCAACATTGAAATATAAAGAAGACATTCGTAAAACTCTAATGAATATGTAAGCAGTATTTTTATTAAGAACTACCAAAACCTTCGCTTCGCTCTAGCCTTTGGATCTAGAAAAATAAAAACATTTATTGTCCATGCTTATAGCTAGAGAAATACGTAGGGGATTTTGATTTTTGTTTGATTGGCGAGTATTTGAATTAAATTGTTAAATTTTCAACAAAAAAAAAAGATAATCATTTGTTCATAAATAATAATTAAATTAACTTATCAAAAATCCCCTACCTATTTCTCTTCAAGATCTTATTTTCAAGATATTGTAACAAATTCGAATGAAAGGAATAAAAATTCTTGGAGTTATGCTGCGTGCCGTTTTGAAAAATCGTGTATCGAGAAAAACAAATTAAAAGTTTTGAAATGCATTATAGACATGAAAAAATGAAAAATTCGACAGTTACAATTTTTTTACCATTACTCTGCTGTCCCAGGACCATACAGCTGCCCTACATTTTATATTTTCTTCCTCATTCTCTTTCCTTGATGATTTTATATTAGAGCGTGCTTCTTTTGCCGCATCTGTCAAAGACCGCTCAGCGTGCTTAACCCGTTTTGCATCGGCTTCAAGACAAGTACTTTAACTTCACTTCAACATCGACGATTTTGCCTGTAAACCATCCAATCAATGAGGTGATTCCAAAAAGCGAAGAAAATCCGCGTTTCCTCCACGAGCCATCGCCGGAAACAGTTATCCCTTCAAGTTGTCCATTTTCTTCACTTTTCTTTTTCTCTTCTTGCACTGCTTTCTTCATACTAGCCTCTCGTACGGTTGCTGTTGCGATCGAAATCATATCCACTAATTTGTCGTAAAAAGATTGAAATATCGGTCATGGCAATTCCATAAAAGCACAAAACTTTATTATTCCATTTATTTCTATTCCTAGTACTCGCATTCCTAACACGATTCGACGGTTAATTTCATATGAATTTCGTATGAAATTTCATATGAATTTCGTATGAATTTACAACTTGGAATAACAACATCTGGACAATTCGGACAAACGATAACTATTTTGAAGCCTAAGCCCCGAGGACTTTTTTCATGAAACGTGATGTCTGAATCACACGTTTTACACTTCACATGTTGTGAAATGACAGAGAAAACGGCAACAAAATGTATAATTCTATAGCTTAATTCATAATTAATATAAAAATCTTCATCTATCACTAACTTTAATTTTCTTCGCAGAAGCACTGACTCATTTCGAATCTTCATATCTATTCAACGGTCGTCTCGATGACGCGTTGCTCCGACGCCGCGTTGGAAACGACTTTTTTCGTACCTTTCTTGCCCTGATACACTTTTGCATTATTTATTGTAACTTACACACAAAAATCGTGATTTCATGCGACGACATTGTCCTTTTTGAACACGTGTTGACGCGCACTACGCTAACGTACTATTGATTAGAAATGATTCTACCTGAATATAAATGCTTTATACTGACATCTGTTAGTGTATTTGAGAAGATAGAAATCAAAAGGTAGGACATTAGGCAGTACCTTCCCAGCAGGTATTCATCTGACGCAGGTGTCGTTTCGGAGCAGTCCGACGCGCTTGGGGAAGAGCTCGAAATTACAAGAAAAAAAATACAATGAGGTATGAAATATTTTTCCCCATATTCTAAAAGGTTCAAAGTATTTTTAAGCCTAAAAAAATCGACTTTTTTGAAAAATTTACAGTGGTGTTACCCCTTAAAC